>JAEQBH010006427.1:0-121326 GCA_016808115.1 Tetrastigma voinierianum
GCGGTTGACCTACATTCGGGACCGCAGATATGAAGAAAGCCGGATTATGGCTTTGATATATATTTTGTAAATATATATGGGTTGTATTTATTTGTATAAGAGTGATGCAATTTAAACTCTTATGGGCTATGGTTTTATAGTCATCTGCTTATATGTTTGAGTATGGATAAATGGACCCTACGTGGCCCTTTTTACTCATATGTGGACCCGGTGTGGTCGTTGTATAATATTAGGCATGTTGCCATGTAATTGTATAAGTTGTATTTTGGGTAGAGTTCTCCGTACAAAGGAGACTCTGCCCGATTGTCGTTAAATCATGGGTCTCGGAAAAGGGGACATGGTGGTGTGGTGTCGGGTTACTCGACATCCACGAGTATTCTGCGTGTTGACGGGTTGTCAACGAGACCCTCGGGAGAGGGGCACCACAGGTGAGTGATCCAAAAGAGAAAAGGAGGAGAAAATGAGAAGAGAAATAGAATAGGAAAAAGAAAGAATAATGAGTGAAAGAAGAGAAAATGGGAAAGGAGAAATTGGAAAAGAAATAAAGGAGATGAGGATGGAACAAAGAAGAGAAGGGAAACAAACAAGGGAAGAAAAGGGAGGAAAAAGGGGCAGTGAGGAGAGTGAGCGTGAGGAGAGGAGAGAGAGAGAGAGAAATGAGAGAAAAAAAAAGAAGGGGAATTTTCTCGGTGTTCCCACGATCGGAGTTTGGTAGCCCGAGAAGTAAAGTTGGTATACTCAACGAGAGCTATGAGTAAGTACCAAGAACGGAAGGATTCGGTGCTTCACGCTCCAACAGGTAGGGGTTTCTCTTACTGGGGACCACTCATTTAAGTAAAGTAAATGGTAGTGTGGGTTAGACAGACCATAGGGCGATGAAATTTGTTTTTCGAATGATCACAGGACCGAGTTTTGAAGGTCGGTATCTGGGCTGATTTTGGTTTGGGACTGCTGAAAAATGCATGTTGGACTTTGTTGTGGCCGGTTTTCGGACCGTTCATGACGGGTTTTGAGGTGGGTTTTGATTCCGGGAGGTGTTGTCCAGTTTTTCCCCTTCGACCCCATGACTGTGTTTTGGCCATAACTTGACCATCACTCATCCGAATCGAGTGATTCAAATTTTGGGTAAACTAGACTTATAGGAGAACATATCTCAGCGCCCGAAATAGGTACCTCAAATTCGGCCCCTTCGGACGCTCGAAATTCATCCCAAAGTACAGCGGCACGCTATGTTGTGCGACGGGAAATTCTGGTTGGGACCTGATTGTCATTTTACGAGTTATTTGGCCTCTAACTTCGGATGGCCATAACTTCTTCGTCCGAACTCCGTTTCAGGTGTTCTTGGACTCCATGGAAAGCCCATTGAGTCAAGATTCAGGCCATGTTCCTTTGGAGGACAGTGGGTGATCATAACATTTCTGAAAATCTATGTTTTGCACCAAGTGTGTAGGTTGCTTGGTTGTGTCGATGTGAATAGTTGGGTTTTGACATGACCATTGCATGGCATGTTGTAGGCTATTGTATTGGGTAAGAATTGCCATGAGTTAGCCTAAGGAAGGTTGTATGACATTATTTGTTTAGTCATGGATTGATGAATACTACTATGCTTGATATGATGTCTATATATATTGGCATGAAATATGGGGAGCTTTTATGCTTGCGATATATGTTTTTGACATGAAGTACAACTGATAAGAATGGTTAATGTAGTGTGCATCATACATGTAACATGAGAACATGCAATGGCATTAGCATTGCATGCCGCAAATCGCATTATGTTAGGTGTGTGTGCATGGTATGGTCATCCATCATCAGTGTTGATGAATGGGTAGTGAGCTCGTACTTTGGAAGACGTCCATTCAATGTCTCACGATTTAAACATAAAAAGTGAAATATAATTAATGTGTGTGAGCAGAGCAAGAAGGGGGACGTTAATCACCTCAGGTGAAAAGCCTAGAACATTGGTGTAAGAGACCAGCGGTGTGATTTAAAAAGTTCTGTATGGGTGTAAGAGACAGCGGTATGAAATGAAAAGTTACGTTGCCCCGAAGACACCGCGATTATGGTTATCACATAGACTTTGAGTTGTGTGATAAGAATTCGAGGATTGACGGGACTGGTGCCCATTGGCGCCCTGAATTGGAGTACTGAGTAGTCGATAGGAGGCTTCGATAGATGTGTGTCGTGCTTGCCGGTGGCCAGTTGTCACACTTGGCATAGTAATGTGTGATGGAGTCGATGAGTGACTTGGGATATGGGCATGAAGACATTTCATGCATGACATATAACATTCATGTAGACATTTTACTTGGATGTTTATTTGTTTGTGCGACCATTGCATGTGCACTTAGATGAGGAGTAGGCCTTGTAGGAGTTATTCTCTACTGGGCTTTGCTCACCCCGTCGTGGGACCCCCTTCAGGTACATGTCCGGTGCAAGCGTCTGACCCACATATGGGACCGCATGAGGGATGAGAGCCGGATGCGGCTTTGTTTTGTTTTGTTTTTGTCTTGTATTATATTCGGCGAATCAGCTTATGTATACTTTTGTTGTATAAAGGGTTGTAAATGGGTATTGATTAAATAGTCTATCATATATTTTTATTAATATTTGTGAATTAAATATGCGGGAATGGGTCTCGATACATGAGACAAATGGGTGTGATATCGGAAACACGATATCCACAGGATTCCGCAGGTTGACGGGTTATCAACGGGACCCTCGGGTTGGGGTATCACGACGATATCGGAGGCGTAGGTATCTGAATACCTAGGGCTGATGGACATGCGATACATTTGATACTTGACTTCACGGTATCGGAGCATGGAGTCGCAGTAGTGCACAGGGCGAGGACATGAGTTTAGGCCATGGTCATTAAGGCGTGTCTGATATGAGCATCACAGCTCGATGTCAGGGTTTAGGTATGTGATTACCTAAGCAGTCACGGGATAGGATTAGAACACTGCTTACATTGTGTTTTTATGTGTGCTTTGGTGTATAACAAGATGTGTGTTACATGTTGTGTGGTGTGTGAAAGAACTGGGCTTAGAGGTTGAGACCTTGGAAAAGTCGTTGCATGTGAGTTCTCCCCTAGGGACTAGGGTGAGGGTTGATCAGATATGTCGGGATTGTGAGCTAGAGATCTTAGGGATTCTACTCACGGTGGACCTTCTGGTTATGGACATGTTAGAGTTTGATGTCATTATTGGCATGGATTAGTTGACGGCACATCGGGTCATCATTGACTGTGATCGTAGAAGGGTTACTGCCTACACACGGGACAATATTTGTAAAACCCGTGAAAAAATTTATTTTTGAAAAATGACAAAAATAATAAAATTGCCAGAATAGTTCAGAAGCCTGGAAAATTTTCTAGATCTCAAATGATGAAACAGATTGCGTCGTTAAATTCATCTCGCGAAATCTAGTGACCTAGAAAACTTTCGTTGAATTCCGAGACAGTCGGATTTTTCACGAAATTTTTAAGGTAATGGGCGTCTAGTGACTCTCAGGGACGAGATTTTTTATGAGAATCTCGGGAGTTAGGAAATAACTTAAGTTAAGTTCATTTAAAATAAATTGAACTTAAATCGGAATCGAAAATAAATTGTTTCAGGGTAGGAATGGATCCGAGCGAGGATCACGTGACACGTGGCGCCATGAGGGCCACACACTTAACTTAATTTAAGTTAGAACAAAGGAAGGAAAAGCGAATTTTTTTTAGGGCAGAAACAGGCAGACAGTGAGGAAGGCGTGAGTTAGAGAGAGAAATGAGAGAAACTCCTCCTACTCTCTACGATCTACGGAGATATGGTGGTCGGAATCCATCGAGCCAAGATTTAAAGTTCATCTACTCGATGAGGGCTACGCGTGGGTACCAACATAATGCAATTTCGTCGAAGATTTCTGTTTGGAGAAGAAAAGTCAGAGAGAGAAACACTGACTTCTCTCTAAGATCTATGGAGCTCGGGTGGTCGTCTTGCATCAGGCCAAGACTTAAAGTCGGAGTACTCGACGAGGGCTACAAGTGGATACCGGAAACTCCAAGTTTCACCAAGGTTTCATGCAAGAGGTTCGGGGAGTTGAAAGCTTCGGGTTCAAGAAGTGTTCGTGGGACTTCCTTGGATCGTTGCTCATGCTTCAAGAGGTAAGGAACCTTCCTACTCGGGTTTATTTTCCATTTAGGAGTCTTTTTGGTCTTGGTTGAGCCTTAGGGACTGTTTGGATGGCGTTTAGAGAACCAGAAAAACGCATTTTTCTGGGTTCGCGTATGTCACTGTTCACGTGAAGCCTCAAACTTTGGACAACCAATACTTTTGTCCGAACTCCGATTCGTGAGTTCTTAAACTCTATGGAAAGCCCTTTGAGTCTAAAATCCATCCATATATAACTTAATGCAATTTAGACTCATATTATGTCCAAAATGATGAAAAATAGTAGGCCCTTGGCTGAATTAACGTAAAGATTCTTTACTTCTATGGGGCCTCGACTTTGAGCGACCATAACTTTCTTGTCCGAACTCGGATTCGTGTGTTCTTGGATTAAGGAAATCCCCTTGAGTCGAATCTGGCCATATGCTGTGAATGGCATTTGGTGCCCATATTTTTGAAAAATTTAATTGTAGCACAAGTGTGCAAATTTTGTAGTTGTGATATGGCGTGGTCTAATACATTGAATTTGGTGTATGTTGGTTGGTGATTATATGCATGTTGATATAATTATCCATGAGACTTAGGGAAATGCATGATTTTGTGTATGATTGAGGCCATTGCATGAATTGTTATAGGCTACTTGTGGACTTGATATGTCACAATTAGGCCTAGAGGTTAAATGATGTCGTTACTCGAGTGGTAATGACTTATGATGTCAATGTATGCGTGTATTGATATGTTGGCATGAATCGTGTGAATTACTTGGAATTTTATGTGTTCATTGATATAACTTTCCAATTGATGCATGAGTTGAAATGCATGGTAGGCTGGCTCATATAGCATATATATGTAGCATGGTGATAGGCAATGCAATATTGCATTGCATTTATGTGCAAGTACATCGCATGAAATGGGTGTGAGTGCATGGGAAAATAAGCATTGTGTTTTGTGTTGATGTTGGTTTCGGTCTAGGGACAAAGTCCTAAAAGGTCGCATGAATGATCGGAGGTTGCCTAACATGGCTTTTGAATAAAGTGGTTTGCTCGGGTATGTCGCTGTATATATTAGAGAGGGTTGTCCACACAATAAATTATCGGAGTATGTTTACTATTATATATCGAAGGTTGTCCACAAAGTAAATTATCGAGTATGTCCACTAATTAATATCAGAGGGTTGTCCACAAATAAAACAAATATATTTGTTTTGAAGATTGTTTTTCATACATGGCATTTTGCATGTTGAGAGAAGTCGCTGAGGACTTGGTATAGGGATCATGAGGAGTAGCATCTCATTCATGTCATGTAGATTCCATTCTAGTATTGACATAATCGTGATTGGAATGTGCTTATGCTTTATGACCATTGCATGTGCACTTAGGTGGAGAGTAGCCCTTGTAGGATTTCACTCTACTAGGCATTGCTCGCGATCGTGGGAGCCCCGCTCAGGTGCGAGGAGATGTGCGGGAGATGGAAGAGCTCCCTTTGGGGCCGATAGTGAGGAAGAAAGCCAGTTAGTGGCTTTGATTTATATTTTGTAAAACATGTATTAGAATTCTTGGCGATATATGTTTTTGTATAAGAGTGGTGTAAATTTAAACTCTTATGGACTATGGTCCTATAGTCATGTGCTTATGTGTTTGAGTATGGGTAAATTGGCTCTGTGTGGTCATTTTTACTCGTATGTGGACTCGGTGTGGTCGTTGTATAATATTGGGACAGGTTGCCATGTAATTGCACAGGTTATATTTTGGGTAGAGCTCCCCGTACAAAGGAGACTCTGCCCGATTTTAGTTAAATCCTGGGTCCTGGGAAAATAGGACTAAATGGTGTGGTGCCGAGTTACCCGACATCCAAGAATCTTCCACGGGTTGATGGGTTGTCAACGGACTCCCGGGATTTGGGGCGTCACAGTATTCGTGTGACTTTTTAGGGGGGGAGGCATGATGCTTTACCCCAAACCGTGCATGACTCCAGATGGAGTGGATAGTTGATGGGTTGGCTAGCAAGCCTTACCCTAGAGGACGAGGTGAGACAGGATTTGAGTCCACCTTGGGTAGTTTGCGAGTATGAGGATGTCTTTCTGGATGAGCTATCGGGATTACCTCTGCACAGGGATGTGGACTTTGTTATGGATTTACACCCTGGTACGTCGTCCATTTCTATGACTCCACATAGGATTGTTTGCCTTTTTCTATATAGACTAAAACCCCTCAAAATACACAGCTACCAGAGCCTTACAATTCTCTTATACCCATGTCATTTTGGATAATTTGGCTACTAAAATAATTTTCTCTTAATGTTCAGGATTAAAAAAATAAGGGTTCAGTCTATGACACTGCAAGTGCGCAGGTCATACAAGTAGTAAATCTGAATGTAAGTCCAGGTATCATTCAGATTGATAGCGGTTCTGAGTCAACTACCCCAACTACTAAAATTTCATACTATTTGGACTCAAGCTCATGGTGAGAATTTTATCAAAACAACGAAAATTAAAATCTATACTATTGATACTTTCAGAATTAAATTAAAACAAAAAGGAATGACTAAAAATAAATTGTACATAAAAAGAATGGTTTGAATCGGTTCTTGTGGCTTGAAAACTATCAATGAAATACAATGGAGCAGTCAATTCGGCCTATATCGGAATTACTTTGTTCTATGTATGGATTTGATGTTTGTCGAATTTCCTAATTATTGGGTGGATTTCTCCCTTTTCAGCGATTTAATATCCTTGCTTCTCGAGAAGCGAATCAAACCAGCTACGTATTCCTGTTCTCTTTGAGATCGGGTATTTTCTTTCTCAATACTTCACCCATTTCACGGTGGCCAATTAGAACTTTGCCGCCTTCTCGGGATATTGGCTAAGTTCTCTTTACTTAAATGGTGGCTCAACCTCCAGATCTATGGGTTTATCCCTTTCCCTTGATTAGATCTAAGCTAACACAGGGATTGGGACGTACCTATAGATTAAGGTGAACTCTCTGATTATTGATATTGTTAAATACACCCCTCCAACTTCAATTATGAGCGAATGGGGGATTTATCAAAATGAACTCGAGCTCGTGATTCGTCAATGGTAGTGTTCGAACATACCCGAGAAAGAAACGCTCTCGACTCGAGAATCTCGAGTCTCTGTGTCACTGCAGAGGGCATCCACGGATATTAGAGTAAGATACATTCATCCCAGTGGTATAGGTACTACTATTGGGAACTTATCCATTAAAAACGACACCGATTAGAAGTAAAACTAAACCCAAAATTAATTCTCCGTAAATGTGCGGGAAGGCGCTAAATGCTTAAATCAAATCAGGATAAAAATTTCAGCTACGATTCTTTGCATTGCGAATCTCGAAATGGAGTCTTGCGATCCTTGTATGACCACTTGTAGTACAATAAATACGAAAGAAATGCATTCGAGAGGCTGTCTAGATTTCATAAATTTCCAGACGTAATCAGAAAAATAAACAGAACTAAAAAAGTCAGACTCAAACTCGTCTCTGCACTTGCAGTTCGCGAGATTCAAAACTGAAAACTGAAACTAAAAAAAATAAAACTAAAAAATAAAAAATAAAAAATTAAACTAAAATAAAATCTACTCTATAATATACACTGAGTTCCTCTTCTTTTCCCTTTTGGTGGGTAGTGAAGAAGGAGAAAACTACTTTACTATTCGAAATCTCTCTATTTATCTTGTCGAAAAGAAAGAAAGTAGTGAGATCCCAACCTCGGGTGGAAATCCAGATAAAAAGCCTAGCCCACTGTTCTATGTCGCGACATAGAATTCTCTTGATGGCTCATGATCAGTCGCGACCTCTTCCTTTCAAGTTGCAACCTGTTTGTCTTTCAACAGCTTTGATTAGTGGTCGCGACGTCGTTTGTGGTCGCGACCTCTTATGCTCGATGTTCGCCGGTCGTTGATGTCGCGCCCCTCGAGGTTGATGTCGCGACATCATTGTCTTCCTATTCTTCCGATGTACCGTGTGCGACATCGGTTTGCAGGTTCGCGACCCCCTTCTTGTTTGTAAACAACTTCATGTTGTGACTTTGATTCCTTGGTCGTAATTTTGTTGGTGGTTTTCTTGTCTTCATAACTTTCAATTTTATGTCGCGACCTCTTCTGCTTTCCATTTCTTTTCTTCAGGTTGCAACCTCAGTTCCACGTTATGGCGGTTCTTTCTTCGACTCTTTTCAGTCGCGACCTGATTACATGTTGCGACATCAATTTCTTCTGCTAAGCTTTTCTTGAGTCCACGACTTTGAATGATTGAAACCGCGACATCACTTACGCTCATTGACTTTTTAAAGGTTGCAAGGCTCCGGTTCATGCTTGAGTGCTTCTATCTACGACTACGAGGTTGACCTCTTTTGACCACTTTGTTTTCGGACGCTGAATAAGTTATTTTTATGTCGCGACCTCGAGTTGATGTCTTCGCGACATGAAATGGAACAGTAAAAAAAACTAGTTCGCAGCCTCTTTTCTTTTGCAAGACTTCTCTTGTGGCTTCATAGGCAGTTTTGTGTTGTGACCACAGTTTCTGTCGCGGCATCAATTTCTTCTCTTAGTTTGTTTCCTTTAGTCTCAATCACGTTTTTCTTTGCTCATGACTTCCTTTTTCAAGTCACGACTTCACTTGTTCCATTTGGTTTCTTCTTCAAAGCCAATTTGTTCTTTATGTGTGTGACTTGGGAGTCTTTGAAGCTGAGCTTCTTATCATGACTTAAATTCCTCGTTGTGACCTCATTCTCTTGGTGATTTCTTCGATTTTGCTAAAATTTGATTTTCTGCTGTATTTTCCTGTAAATTGAAATTTGAGTCAATTATCACTTTTCTGCAAACAATTCAACATTATTCTCATAATAAACTTAGAAAAATGAATTAAAAATCTAATGAGTTTTTGGACTCACTCCAATGGCACCGATTGAGTTACGGGAACTCAAGGTCGAATAAAGTTTATTAGACGGGGTTTCATTAGGCCAGAACGCGCTACCACATAGAACTCAGGTTACTGTTTGCGAAAAAGAAGGATCGATTGCCAGCGTGTATGTCGATTCTGTGATTGAGCAGGGTTACGATCAAGATTGGTCTCAGATTCACAGGGGATTGATGATTTATTTGATCGGGTTGAGGCGCATGTCACATTCCAGATAGATCTCGTATTGGTTATCATCGAGTTGAGAGTTAGGGAGCGGATATCCTAAGACAACGTTGGGACGCGGTATAGGCATTTAAGTTCTGATTGATGCCTTTTGGGTTAACCGAATGCGCCAGTGAAATTCTATGAGATCTCATGCATAGGGTATTCCAACCTTATTTGGATCAGTTTGTTGTGGTCTTTGTTGACGACATCATGATCTACCCCCAATCTGAGGAGGAGCATGAGGATCATTTGAGGATTGTTCTCCAGGCACTCAAGGACCATCAGTTGTATGCGAGTTCGAGTGAGTGGTTTAGCTTGCGAGGTGAAGTCCCCAGGGACACATAGTGTAGGTTTCAAGAATGTCAGTAGACCCCGAGAAGGTAGAGGCTGTTATGAGTTAGGAGAGTAGAAATTTGTCTTCGAGACTACAGTTTCTTGGGGATGGTAAGGGTATTATAGGAGGTTCATTGAGGATTTCTCGGCTAGCGGCTATGACTAGATTGACCCGAAAGGAGATTAAATATGAGTGGAATGACCAGTGTGAGAGGAATTCGTTCAAGAGTTAAAAGGAGGCTTACAACGGCTTCTATTACAATAGTCCGCAAAGGGACCAGAATTTACCACAGGTATATTGTGATGCCTCGAAAGATGGACTAGGATGTGTTCTGATGCAGTCCGGGAGAGTAGTAGCTTATGGTTCATGACAGTTGAAGAACCACGAACGGAATTACCCTACGCATGACCTGGAGTTGGCAGCTATAGTCTTCTCTTTGAAGCTATGGCGCCGCTATTTATATGGTGAGCAATTCGAGGTATTTTTGGACCACAAAAGTCTGAAGTATATCTTTACTTAGAGGGACCTCAATATGAGGCAGCGTAGATGAATGGAATATCTGGAGGATTATGACTTTACTTTGCAGTACCATCCTAGTAAGGCAAATGTGGTGGTTGATGCACTTAGTCAAAAGTCATTGGGAGTACTGGATAGTGTGGCTTTCCGAGAGTGGTTGGTGCTCGAGACTGTGTGTTAGTTCGGCTTACAGTACAATGAACGGACTCAGGGTGTTTTGGGGAGTTTAGTGGCTACGCCTTCCATACTGAGTAGAGTGATTGAGTCCTAGGGGTAGGATGCTGAGATAATGTCTATTAGGGACTGAGTACAGGCTGGTACGGGTGACGAGGGTTAGAGGCCATTCACACAGATGGTAGTCTTTGGTATAGGGGATGGATTGTGGTTCCCCATTTGGAAAAACTGAGAGAGGAGATCCTTCGGGAATTCCATTGTTCCCGTTTTATGGTGCATCCAGGTGGCACGAAGATGTATCATGATCTTCATCGCCAGTCTTACTAGAGCGGGATGAAGAGACACGTTGGGGATTTTGTTTGACGATGTCTCACGTGTGATTAGTGCCCAAAAAGTGCTATTTTGAACCCTATTTATTATAGGTTTCGAGTGCTTTTTGTGTACTAATCATTCTAATTAACCCGATTTGCACATTAAGGTCCCTACTATTCTCTTGATCGCATTTTGTGTAAATTTTGCGGTTTTCTGAGTTAATTATGCCAAAATTGTTGAGTCGATCAAGCTCGAAGAATTCGAAAGTCAAACTCGATGTGCAAATCAAAGACCGAGAGGAAAGAATAGCATAAAGAAAAATTGGAGCATTACGGGAAGGCTTTTCCTCAGGAAACAACGATAAATCCACTGCAAGCCTTGTTCCTTCGGCGGCTATTTCTCACCTTTTTGACGCCTTAGCTTTTTGTTACAATTTTTGGTTTTTTCCTATTTTAACCCTTGTAATACCTTATGATTTTGGTTGCTTTTGTAATTTCCCTTGACTCTGAGCATATATAAGTCTTAGTTTGTACAAAAACAATCAACTCACTTCACTTCGGCAATACAGTGAGCGGGAGGCAGTTTCCCCGCTGTTTCCTTTTCTCCCATTTTCTCTCATTTTCTCTCCCTTTCTTGGTTGCCAAACACCCTCCAAGGATGACAACTTGGAGGATGAGCGGCTAAAACCTCTTCTCGCTGAAGAGGGAAGGCTCTGAGCACTTGATCCTTAAGAGTAAACTCTTGGTTCCCTTTGTTTTCACGCAGCGAGGTTTTGGCATTTTGGTTCCAAATTTGCAACTCTAGGTTTAAAGCTCTTTAATGTACTTTCTTTGTGATACTTGGCAAGCTTTTAAGTTCGGTGTATTCTTAACTTTAGATGCAACGATATCCGTGTAGTTGCCCTTCCCGAACCCTTTGGAGGTAGGTTAGGGGTTGGATTTCAACTTTTTTAGGTTAAAATCTCTTATGCTCCCTAATGTGTATTCGGCAAGCTTTTTGGGTTCAATGGATACTTTCACTAGATTCACTGATGCCTAGTTAGTTATCTCCTATTAGTTATTGAAGGGTAGGTTTTTGAGACATGTTTTCATTGTAGGAACCATAAATGCTAAATAAATGCTTTCTATCAAAAGAAAAATTATTAGGGTTTAGTTTTTAAAGTTAAATGAAGATCCAGTTCGGGAGATGACTATATGTCATCCTCCCCCGATGCGAAGAAATGAGCAAGGGGACCTCTCGGTTGCCTGTAGGACCTAAAACCCCGACCTTGATGCTTGAGGTGCTTTTTTACTTATTTTCTTGCATTTATTTTCAGTTTGCAAACTGACCCCTGTTTTTGCCCAAACCTTAAAATCCAAATTGGAAATTCACCATTTTGATTCCACGCGCAAATCAATTTGTGCAGAGAAAACCCGTCCACGTGTTCGACCACTGGTGCTTATCTTTGTAGTAGCTTGACTACGGCAGTAGGATTTAGGATATAAATTTTGTTGATTCCAATACACCTACTGTGGCACGAATCAACATGTCAACAGATTAAGGATGAGCATCAGAGGCCAGCAGGGCTACTCCAGCCATTGGAGATAGCGGAGTGGAAGTGGGAGCATATAATGATGGATTTTGTGACTCACTTGCCACGGACATTGCAGAAGCATGATGCAGTGTGGGTGATGGTGGGCCAAACACTAGAGTGGGCACATTTTCTAGTTGTGCGGATGGCCTTCACCTTAGAGAGGTGGGTTTTACATACGAGGAGATTGTGCGGTTGCATGGAGTCCGGTTGCATAGTTTGGATCGGGATCAGTGAAACTGATTACCAGAAGAGTTTCTAGAGAGCCATGGGGACACAGTTGAGGATGAGTATTGCTTTTCATCCATAGACTGACGGTCAGTTAGAGACGACTATACAGGTATTAGAGGACATGTTGAGCATACGTCCTGGATCTCAAGGGTAGCTAGGAGGAGCATTTTCCTTTGGTTGAGTTCGCCTATAACAATAGTTATCAGGCGAGTATACAGATGGCGCCCTATGAGGCATTATATTGTCGATCTCCAATTTATTGGAGTGAGGTAGAAGAGATCCTGCAGATGGGTTGATTAGTGACACCTCAATGAAGGTGGACTTGATACGTAAATGTCTTCTCACGGCTCAGAGCCGGCAGAAGAGTTACGCCGACACACGACGACGACCTCCAGAGTTTAAGGTGAGAGATCATGTCTTCTTGAAGGTTATGCCTAAGAGATGAGTGATCAGGTTTGGCAAGCGGGGAAAGCTATCGCTGAGATATATTGGGCCCTTCGAGGTACTCGAGAGGTGGAGTATAGACCTTACCGGTTGGTACCACGTAAGGTTTGCTCAGTGTTCATGGCGTATTCCATGTCTCCATGCTCGATACCTCCGGTCAGGCTCATGTAGTGGATTGGGGCGAGCTTATTGTTGATATGATGGGACCTTCGAGGAGGGACTAGTGCTCATCATGGATAGCTGATTGTGCCCAAAAAGTGCTATTTTGAATCCTATTTATTATAGGTTTTGAGTGCTTTCTGTATACTAATCATTCTAATTAACTTGATTTGCACATTAAGGTTCCTACTATTCTACTGATCGCATTTTGTGGCTAATTTTGTAGTTTTTGCAAGATAAAAAGGCCAAAATTATCGAGTCAATTCAAACACGAAGAACCCGAGTTGAACTCATCGTTGCAGATCATATCCCAGAAGGAAAGAAGAGCAAAAGTAAAGAAAATGGAGCACTGCAAAATTTGCATCTATGACCTTTATTCATGCCTCCGGTAACAAGCTGTTCATCACGCTGCAGTTCACTTTTGATCTTATGCCTATTTGTTTTGATTTTTGTTTCTTCCCATATTATCCTTGTAATAGCTTTTGGTTTTAGTTTTTTGTATTTCCTTGCTTTGGTAGTATATAATTTGGAGTCGGGTTTGTAACAAAAAAAATCACGTCGACAATAGAGACGGTGGGCGCGGTTTCTCAGCCTTCCTTTTCTCGATTTTCTTTCCTTTTCTCTCCCTTTCGGCTACCAACACTCTCGAGGATGACAACTTGAGATGGTTGGCTAGACCTCTTTCTCCTTGAAAGAGAGGAGGTGTGGTTAGGGTTTAGAGGTATCACGAGTTCTGTTTTGAGCATACTTGCTTATTTATGGGTATTTATATTTCTTTCTCTCGATCTGATTTAAATTCTTAAACACACCCTCACTAACGTGTATTTGGCAAGCTTTTTGATTCTGATGGATGTATCACTAGAATTCACTATTATCAGTTAGTTGTTTCTATTAATTCTTGTGGTAGGTTTTTTGAGATATGTTCTCAGATTAGGGACATTTATACTTGAGTTAAATCTTTATGTTTCAAGAAGAGAATTACGGGTTTAGAGTTTTAAAGCCAAATGAAGATGAGGTTCGAAATGACTATATGTCATCACTCCCAATGCTAGGAAAAGACCGAGGACATGTTGGTTGCCTTAAAACCCTAAACCGGTGGCCGAGCCTCGAGGGTTCTATTTTATATTTTTTTCTTATTTTAGTTTCAGCACATGAGCAATGACACCCCTGTTTCTGAAAACCTTAAAATCCAAATTGAGAATTCACCATTTTGAACCTCTAGCGTAAATCATTTGTATGCAGAAAACCCATCCCTTTGTTCGACCTGACCATTTATCTTGTAGTAGCTTTCTTTATACTTGATAGAATTTAGGATACAAATTTTATTGATTTGGGATCACCCTGCTATGGCGAATCAATAAATTTGAGACTGGGTTTGCGGCGGAGTTGTGTGAGGCTAGTGGAAGGTGCTATGGTGGCTTTGGAGTGGAGGAGGCAACATGGGAAGTGGGACACGATCGTCTTGCTATCCTTTCTTATTTGAGGATGAAGGTACGTTGTTTAGTCATGTGGTAATTGAATGGCTGTATGCATGTGTTGTATATGTGTGCATGTAGGAATTTCGGGACGAAATTCTTTTAAGGGGGAGAGAATGTAAAACCCGAGAAAATTTCATTTTTTCTGAAAAAGGGCAAAACGGTAATTTTGTTGGAATAGTACAGGCTAAAACCTAGAAATTTGCTAGATCTCGGATGATGAAACGGACTTCACCGTTGGAATCGTCTCACGAGAAATCCCCAGCTATCGCTCGAATTGTTGGTTAGAGACAATCGGAATTTCATGTTTTTCGAGGCATAGGGGGTTGGGTGACACATGGCATGATCATGTGATGCCATGTGGCAACCCAATGGAGTGACACATGGAAAAAGCCATGTGGTCCAAGAGAAATGCATGGCTTGCATTTAGCCACATCTTATATGATGCAATAAATGGAATAAAGAAAAAAGAGAGGAAAATATGGGGAAAATCATGGTAAGCCAAATGGCGAAAGGAAAGGTGGGGGGAGGCTTCCCCCACTTGATCTTTACGGTAGTGAGTGATCCAAAAGAGAAAAGGAGGAGAATGAGAAGAGAAATAGAATAGGAAAAAGAAAGAAGAATGAGTGAAAGAAGAGAAAATGGGAAAGGAGAAATTGAAAAAGAAATAAAGGAGATGAGGATGGAACAAAGAAGAGAAGGGAAACAAACAAGGGAAGAAAAGGGAGGAAAAATGGGCAGTGAGGGGAGGAGAGAAAGAGAGAAATGAGAGATAGAAAAAAAAGAAGGGGGATTTTCCCGGAGTTCAGTAGCCCGAGAAGTAAAGTTGGTCTACTTGACGAGAGCTATGAGTAGGTACCAAGAACGGAAGGATTCGGTGCTTCACGCTCCAAGAGGTAGGGGTTTCTCCTACTCGGGTTCCTTTTCATTTAAGGGTCGTAAATGGCCATGTGGGTCAAACCGACCACAAGGCAGATGAGAATTTGTTTTCGAGGACGATCAGAGATCGGGTTTGAAAGGTCGGTATCTGGGTCGGTTTTGGTTCGAGACTGCTAGAAAATGCATGTTGGACTTTGTTGTGGCGGTTCGGACCCAGTTCATGGAGTTTTGAGGTGGGTTTTGATTGCGGGAGGTGCTGTCCAGTTTTTTCCCTTCGACCCCATGACTGTGTTTTGGCCATAACTTGGCCATCACTCATCAAAATCAAGTGATTCTAATTTCTAGGTAAACTAGACTTAGAGGCGAACATATCTCCTTGAAATAGGTATATCCAAATTCCAACCCCTTCGGACTCAGAAATTCATCCAAAGTGCAAAAGCACGCTATGTTGTGCAGTAGGAACTTCCCAGGTGGGACACAATTGTCATTTTTATGATTGTTGGCCTCCATGTCACACCCCCACCCCTACTAGCAGCAGGTGTGCCAGCCACCCCAAAGAAACCTCCAATCGTTACTTCCAACGACTAGAGAATCCTATGAAGCGAAGCCGTGTTGCTTGCTAAAAACCCGTATAAAAATTTTTCTTTTCTAAATTTGTGATTTTATAAAATTTCGGCAGCACTCTTAATTTGCCAAGACATATCTCAAAACTGTATATCTGATTTACACTTTTAGAAACATGGCAACCAACAACACTTCTTCAAAAGAGCCTCAGGCTCATCACATTTTCGCAAAACAAAACTATGTAACATATGCTCAACTGTACAAATTCAAAGTATTTCCTTACACAAGTTATTTAATACAACACTTATACTAGAAGTCAGGAGAATACTAAAATGCTCCAACGTCCGGCGTGCCTGTACCTAGAAAATAGTTTTTAAAACAGGAAAATAACGAGCTAAACGAGCTCAGTGAGTGTATGCTTTATAAAATGGTTACTTTTTTCTGAAAAAATCTCAAACCTGTTAAACTATATTTTACAAGACATTTTCCAGAAACCTTGCTTGCTTTGCTATAAAAGTTTCTAAAACTTTTCAAAAACTGCTTGCTTGCTTTGCTTTAAAAGTTTATAAAAACTTTTCATACTATGCTTGTTTGCTTTCTTTAAAAGTTTCATAAAACTTTTCATAAACGCAGGAGCCTGGGCTTCGACCGCTTGCTTTAAAAGTTTCTATAAACTTTTCATAAAATGCTTGCTTGCTTACCAGTGATTGATTTTAAAGCGTGTAGCAAAATGCTTATAATCAGAGATCAACCCTTTGGAGGCCTTTCTTGCTAGCGTACCCTAGTAAGCACGGGCACAGGCTTGATCGTGCCGTGGAAGGACACGGGTCCACATAACCCAGGTGGAAGGGCCTTGGCTCACATCACCTTTTCCGGTAAATATGGTGGAAAGACCTTGGTCTACGTCACCATAATCTAGCTAGCGTGCAAGGCCTAATTTATAAAAATATAACTTTTGCTTGCTTGAAATATGGTTTAGCACTTTAAAACCATTGCTTGCTTGAAATATGATTTAATACTTTAAAACCATTGCTTGCTTGAAATATGGTTTAATAATTTAAAACCATAACATACCAGTATAAAACGATTTGTAAATAATACACTAGTATTGAAAAATACAGTTTAGAACACTCACCTTCCTTTCTGATAATTGGCTTGCATTTCACGAATTTCTCCGTAGATATTCGCTTTCATATTCGATGTATTAGACCACACACGTCAGCACAACCAATCAATTTGCACACTTGGTGCTACAATTAAAATTTTCAGAAAATATGTGGGCCCCAAATGCTATTCACAGACATATGGCTAGCTTCTAGACTCAAGGGACTTTCCATAGAGTCTAAAAACACCCAAAAACATTTCTGAAAATTTTTTCGAGCTGTCTGAATAAAATCCTGAAATTTCAACCATAACTGTCCGAAAACAGTCCCGGAATTCAGCCCGAGTTGTCCGAAAATAGTCCCAAAAATTCCTTAAAATTCCTAAACTCAATCCAAAAATTTTAGGACTTAAATTTACGGCATCTCATGGCCTCTGAATTCGAGTCATTACATAGCCTTTAGACTAGAAATAACACAAGTAGGAAAATTTCCTACCTCTTGAAGTTTGACGAAACGTCAAGATTTTGGTGTCCACACGTAGCCCTCCTTGTGTGAATCAACTTTGTCTTCTGCTCCAACAAAAATCTACGGTTCGATTTAAGTAAATGCGAGAAAAAAAGTAAGAAGAAAAATAAAATAAAAATCTCTCTCCCTACTCTCTCATTCCTCGTCCATCTCCCTTAGTCCGTTTTTACTTTTGACTTTATCCTTTTTTTTTAATTGCTATTATTATTATTATTATTATTATTATTTGGATACATAACTTATATTGTCTCATTCGGGTCCGTTTCTGTCTCGAAAATTTTTATTTCTTTTCAGTTCAATTATTTTAAATGAACTGCTCAAACCATTTCTAACCAGAGATTTTTCGTAAAATCTACGTCCTTGAGAATCAACGGCTTGATTTATCATCGAAATTCGTAAAATATTAGATTGTCTCGGTCGGCCAAACTTTTGCAGGTCACTATATTCAGCGAGAGGCAATTTAGCGGCGTGAATCGATTAGTCATTCGTGAACTAGAGAATATTCTAGGCTTCCCTGAACCATTATGGCAATTTATTATTATTATTATCCTTTTGAAATTCCATAATTTGTACTTTCACCCCTCCACTTTCCTTAATTACAAAAGTGCCACAATGCTTTAAAAACTTTATAATTTCATCCTTAAAAACAACTTTCAAAAATACTACTATGACACTCAAATAATTAAGGAAGCCCTTGGTGCACATGTCGACCTACGGTTGCCTCTGGCGTACACCCTCTTGGGACCGGGCGATACAAATCCTCCCTCTTTAGAATATTTCGTCCTCGAAATGAACAAACTAAAGTCAAAGGAAAGGAAAGTACCTATTCGGAAAATAATTGGGGATGCGGCGGCGCATAAAGGTGGCTCCCCAGTAGGCGCTACTCTCTCATGATTCTTCCCACTTGAGGACTTTAACTAAGGAGTCACCTTACTCCTCGACACTTGTTCCTTGCGATCTACAGCACACGGTATTTCCTCATAAAAGTGAGGTTCTCCTTTAGTTGCACTGGCTGCTCTCTCAACACGTGGGAAGGATCGGGGATGTATTTCCTTAACATCGACACATGGAATGTTTCATGAATCCTTGATAACTCTAGGGGTAACTTCAACTTGTAAGCTACTGGCCCCACCTTGCTCACAATGTCATAAGGTCCTATAAATCTTGGGCGAGCACTTTCGCTTGCCAAATCTCTTTGCCTTACAAGGGAAATCTTAAAAAAAGACAGGTCACTATCTCGAATTGCAAGTCTCTGACTAGTTGTCCGCATAACTTGTCTATCTCTTGCTATCTCAGTGTCTGAACAACTTTCACTTTCTGCGAAGTGATATGCACTAGTCGGGGCCACGGTCTCCTCTCACCAACCTCATCCCGGTAGAGTCCTACATTTCCTACCATCTGACACCTCGAATGGAGCCATCTATCACGGCTGATAGCATTTGTTGTGGCGAACTCCATTAGTGCCGTGGAGTGTCCCAACTCCCCTTGAATTCCATCATACAAGCTCTCAGCTTATCCTCTACGAGGAGTGAAATCTTTGTCTTGAAATGAAAATGAGTACCTAAGGCTGTTTGCAAACTAGGCTGAAAACTAGATGTGAACTGGGGTCTCGTCACAAAACTATCAGCGGAACCCATGAAGTCTCACTATCGTCCACATACAACTAGGCCAACTTTTTCCAAAGAATCCTTAACATTAGCGGCAAAAAATGGCGGACTTAGTCGTCGATCAGAAGCTATCACCCATATAGCATCATCACGCCTCTGAGTCGTGGAGAGACTGTCCGCAAAAATCCATAGTGATCTTCTCCCATTTCCATAGGAATAGGGGTAATATCTTCCCCATGAACTATCCCGTTTTCACCTTCACCTATTGACCAGTTAGGCATCGGAGATGAAACTTGCGATCTCTTTCTTCATCCCATTTCACCCGGTAATGTTCTTTTGAGAATCTGTACATCTTGATGCTACTGGATGCATGCTTGTCTGGCGAGATGAATGTCTTGCTTGTAATATGCTTGACAAACATTACTGGCTTTTGGTCTACGTCATTTCAACATCATCTTAGTCATCTACGATTTGAAACTGCTTTCTTTCCCTTTTATCCCTTCCTTAGAAAGCAGAAAATCATCACATGGATCTTTGGCCCCGCCTGCATGAATCGATCCACTAGGAGGGATCTAACATGAAATGTGGCTAACAAGGCTCTTTGAATCCTCGGCCTCGAAATATCACTTACTAAAGCTCCGGATCCACTAACAGTGGAAGATAACTGATCTCATATGAGACAAAGAACTCTCCTAGTCGCCTACCGAGGCATACCTTGCTATGACATTAGCTTTTCTGGATGGTACTCGATAGATCTGTTCGTGAGTCCTTAATCGGCTTTCGAGCCATCTTCTTTGCCTCGGGTTTAACTCTTTACAGGTGAAAATTTATTGAAGACTCTTATGATTTGTAAAGATCCTACTTGAGGACCACCAAATAAGTAATGTCTCCATATCTTGAGGAGCAAACATAGTGCGCAAGCTCTAAGTGGAGTGGTGTGAGGTAATACTCATAACTTATGCTTCTTCGGTGTCTAGAGGCATATACAATCACCTATCATTTTGCATCAAAACATTGAGGCCTTGTCGGAAGCATCAACGAAATACGACCCATCTCTCCATTAGTAAAATTTAGGCTGGGTTGAAGTCAATCTACCCTTCAACTCCTCGAAACTCTGTTGACAGGCATCTACCCAATCATACTTGACATCTTTTCTTGTCATCTTGGTCAATGGGTTTCTTTATCTTGGAGAACCACACTCCGACAAACTTCTGTAATGCCACCCTTTAAACCAAGGAAGCAGGCCTTTGACACATTCTTTGGCGGTTTTCAATTTACCCGGCCCATTTTACGGGGATCCACGCTCCACCCCCTCGGTGAGATCCACATGACCTAGGAATGCCACATCTAAAGCGAAGCAGCACTTGCTCAACTTGGCATCTATTTGCCGCTCCTTAAGTCTGTGACACAATCCTCGGAGTGCTTTGAATATTCCTCCCGAACTACTGAATACCTTTAGGATATCATTGAAAAAAACTATGACCTTGAACCTATCAATCGACTAGAATCGGTTCATCAAATCCATCGCGATTCTTCCGGGCATTAGTCAGGTCAAGCGGCATCACCGTAGCTCATAATGCCGTGGCGTGTCTTGAATGCAATTCTTGGGTACATCGTCTCTGCCCTCAGCTGATGATACCAGGCCTGAAATCTATCTTGGAGTGTACTCTGAGACCCTTAGGTTGATCGAATAACTCATCCAGTCTTAAGGGAGTGGATTTTGATTGCGGATGGTAACTCGTTCAATTGCACATGTCCTGCATAGCAGCAACTCCCATCTTTCTTTTCCACGAAGAGGCGGGCTCCCGTGGGGATATGCTCGGTTGAATGAATCCCTTACTTAACAATTCTTAGCCCAGGCCTTAAGCTCCCACTTGACTCTGAGGCCATCTATAAGAAGGAGGAATGGAAATGGGCTCGATCCACGGGGGATCAAATCAATGGTGGGCTCACCTCTCTTTACAGAAGGTAATCTGCGATATCATCAGGGAATACATTTGGGAACTCCCCTTATTTGGAATCTCATCCACTAGAGTCCCTCCTCCTGTCTCCACCACATACGCTAGATAACCCTGACAACCCTTATGCAGCATCCTTTGCTCTGCTAGGGCAGAGATCATACGGAAGATAACTCTTTGCGTATTCCTCTGAACTTTACCTCTAATTTCCCATGCCTATGCAACTTTACTTCCTTTTTAGAACAATCTAATGTAACTCTGGCAGATAGCCAATCCATCTTGAGAACCCATCAAAATCCCTCATATGTAGGGCCCTGAATCCTTTGGGAACTCCTGTCACAATCGAACTCTAATATCTTTGACTACTGCATGCGAGACTAACGGATCTCTGGGAAGGGAAACTCTCATCTGACCACTCTATTGGATTTGGGTCTTTATGCGGAAAATCTAAGAAAGATGCGGATGCATATGAATCGTGAAAGCCTGAGTCCTTAATGTATATGCATCATGATCGGATAGAAATAATACCGGTAACACCTGGAGCTACATCCATCTTGATCACAACATAAGCCACTAGCAGTGCGGGTCTGTACGCATCACGGGTCCTTTACCTCTGCTCTACCACGTAGCCTCTACTGTAATTTGCCTTGGCCCTGCGCGAAACCTCTCCTGAGGAACCTCTACGGGTTGCTCATCACCGGGTGCGGGAGTATGGGATGGCTATTGATGTCACATGCACCCGATCAACTAGGACACTCCTTAATAAAATGGCCTTCACGGCCCGCAGTGGAAACACAACTTGTATTACTATATCTCACCTCCCCCAGTAGTGTCGCCTCACGACACATATATGGCGGGAGGAGGAATACTGCAGGTTTCATTCTACGTGACTAGGGGCCTCACTTGGTCCACAGTAGGCTGACTCCTTGACCTGCACCTCGGCCTCTGTAACCTCTGTCCTTACTTCTCTTTTTGTTGGATTGACGGAGCTACATTAGGAAGTGCAGTGCGCTCCTCTTGCTCTTGCCTGCACTCGATACATATTGTAGTACTCTTCTCAGCCCTCGGGTGGCCTCGGCTAAATCCCAGATACATTACGAGGAACCATAGATAAATGAACTATGATCCGGTGCTGTAATCCTGCCAAAAACCTTTTGTACTTTAGGACTTCATCAGCCTGAATATATGAAACCAATCTAACTAGTTCTGAGAACTTCTTCTCATACTCGGATACTGACATGTTTATACATTCTAATCACGAAGAACTCCTCGATCTTGAATCCTTGTGACTCACGAGGAAAGAATATGTTAGTAAATTCTTATAGTGAAATTGGTCCATGATATACGTGGATACCTCCTATCCACGACATCTACGATCCTTAGCCTTGTCTTCCATGAAAAACTAGAAAACAAGACTCTCGATCAATGCGTCGCGACCCATAATTACGTAAACCTTGTTTACTCTGTCCCGACCATAACCGAGGCTGCCTCACGGATCGCTCACTGAGTCATATGGCTTGGTGCCGGCTCACGGCCTCTATCGACCTCAGGGTTCTTGAGAACCTCTCTAGGTGGCGGTGGAGGCTGGTACTGAGTCGCTATATGTATATCTGAGTAATCTGTGCGCACCTGCTGCCCAGATGCTTGATCCTGGCACTTGGGCTCCCCGGGTGGCGGATGGTGCGCCCGGACTTGTTGCCGAGGTGATTCATGGAGGCGGTAGTGGAACCAACTACGTGCTCATCTCTCTCAGGTACTGCAGGACGCTTGAAAGCCTTTGGAATGACTCTCCTATGACGACCTCGACGTCCTCTGCCTGACATAATGCTGTATTTACAAAAATAAAATAAAAATCAATTGTTTAATACTTTGAAACACCTCATATGTATGTACTTTGAGTTTGAAAATGCATGGTTGCCAATAGTGTAAAATAGTGTATACGAAAACTACGATGTTTAATAACACAGGTTTCGTAAGAACGGGCTCTGTTACCAACTTATGTTGGTATCATTTCTCCTCAAGCCTTAGGTTATCGTATACCTAGGCTCTGATACCAACTTGTTACACCGCTACTAGCCGGCGGGTGTGCTAAACACCCCAAAGAAACCCAGTAAGTTGCTGCGACTAGAGAATCCTGTGAAGCGAAGCCGTGTTGCTTGCTAAAAACCCGTATAAAATTTTTTTTTCTTCTAAATTTGTGATTTTATAAAATTTCGATAGCATAACAGCTGCATACAGGACATATCCCAAAACCTGTATATACAATTTACACTTTTAGAAACATGGCAACCAACAACACTTCTTCAAAAGAGCCTCAGGCTCATCACATTTTCGCAAAACAAAACTATGTACATACATATGCTCAACTGTACAAATTCAAAGTATTTCCTTACACAAGTTATTTAATCTGACACCATACTAGAAGTCGGAGAATACTAAAATGCTCAACATCGGCATGCACATGCAGGGAATATAGTTTTAAAACGGGGAAAATAATGAGCTAAACGAGCTTAGTGAGTGTATGCTTTATAAAATGCTTGTTTTTTTCTGAAAAAATCTCAAAACTGTAAAACTATATTTTACAAGACATTTTCCAGAAACCTTGCTTGCTTTGCTATAAAAGTTTCTCAAACTTTTCAAAAACTGCTTGCTTGCTTTGCTTTAAAAGTTTATAAAAACTTTTCATACTATGCTTGCTTGCTTGCTTTAAAAGTTTCTAAAATTTTTTAGAAACTACTTGCTTGCTTTTGCTGTGAAAGTTTCTAAAAACTTTTCATAAAATTCTTGCTTGCTTTGCTTTAAAAGTTTCATAAAACTTTTCATAAGCATAAGAGCACAGGCCAGTAAAGCTTGCTTTAAGTTTCTAAAAACTTTCATAAGATGCTTGTTTGTTACTCAAGGATTGATTTTAAAATTGTGTAAAATGCTTATAAATCAAGACTTCAACCACTCCAGGCCTTTTCGCTTGTTGTACCCTAAGAACACGTGGAGCCCCGGGTTTCAACTGCGTCTGGAAGGACTCGGGGTCCACATCACCTAGGTGGCGCCTCGCTCACATCACCTTTCCTGCAGAATATGGTGGAAAGACCTTGGTCTATGTCACCATAATTTAGCTAGCATGCAAGGCCTGATTTAGAAAAATATAATTTTTGCTTGCTTGAAATATGGTTTAACACTTTAAAACCATTGCTTGCTTGAAATATGATTTAATACTTTAAAAACGATCATTGTTTGAAATATGGTTTAATAGAATTTAAAACCAACATACCAAAGGTAAAAAACGATTTATAAATACTACACTAGTATTGAAAAATGCAGCCTAAACACTCACCTTCCTTTACAATAATCGAACACTCCACAATTTCTCCCACCTCCGCTTATTACTCCTACATATTCATGTATTAGACCACACACGTCATGATAAAATCCAATCAATTTGCACACTTGCGGCTACAATTAAAATTTTTTGGCAAATATGTGGGTCCCAAATGCTATTCATGACATAAGGGCTAGCTTCTAGACCAAGTGGACTTTCCATAGTTCAAAACACCCAACATTTCAAAATTTTTTCCGACCGGGTTCGAATAAAATCCTAAAATTTCAACCCGAATCGTCTCGAAAAATGGGCCCCGAATCTAACCCGACCGGTCCGTAAAATGTCCTAAAAAATTCAAAATTTCTATATCGAATCCAAAAATTTTGGGACTGAAATTTTACTGGTGATCTCATGGCCTCTAAGAAAATTTCAAGTCACATAGCCTTTAGGCTAGAAATAACACAAGTAGGAAAATTTCCAAAGATCTTGAAGTTTGACGCAAACACAAGATTTTGGCAAAAGTTCAAGATAGCCCTGCCAGTGGATCAACTTGTCTTCCGTCTAACAAAATTCACGGTCTGGACATCAGAATCTAAAAAAAAAAATAAAGAGAAGAAAAAAAATAAAATAAAATCTCCTCCCCCTCCATTCTCAGTCTTCATCTCCTCTACCTGCTTTTACTTTGACTTTATCTTTTTTAATTACTATTATTATTATTATTATTATTTTGGATACATAACTTCTATATTGTCTCATTCTAGTCCGTCAAGCTCGAAAAATTTTATTTCTTTCGCTCAATTATTTTAAATGAACTTTTAACTCAAGCCATTTTCTAACTTCCGAGATTGCAAAAATCCCCGCCCCCGAAGTCACCGGCGCATTTATCTCACCCAAAAAATCTGTGAAATATCTCCAACCTGCCTTAGAATCTCACCGAAACTTTAGGTCACTAGATTTCGCGAGACGAATTTAACGGCGTAGTCCGTTTAGTCATTCGAGATCTAGAGAATATTCTATGCTTCCCTGAACCATTATGTCAATTTATTATTATTATTATCCTTTTGAAATTCCATAATTTGTACTTTCACCCCTCCACTTTCCTTAATTGTAAAAGTGCCACAATGCTTTGAAAACTTTATAATTTTTACTCTTAAAAAACAACTTTCAAAATACTACTATGATACTCAAATAATTATGAAGCCATTGGTGCACATATGTGTGACCCATGGTTACACATACCGCATAACCCTCTTGACGGGCATTGACTCCAACTGGATGACCATAACTTCTCTGGCCCAAACTCCGTTTCTGAAATCTATGGAAAGCCCATTGAGTCAAGATTCTAGCCATGTGTTGTGGAGGACAGTGGGTGATCATAACGTTTCTGAACATCTATGTTTTTCACCGAGTGTGAAGGTTGCTTGGTTGTGTCGATGTGAATAGCCGGGTTTTGACATGACCATTGCATGGCATGTTGTAGGCTATTGTAATGGGTAGGAATTTCCATGAGTTAAAGTCTTTAGAAGGTCAGAGACATCGTTTGTTTAGTCATGGATTGGATGAATACTAATATGCTTGATATGATGTCTATATATATTGCATGAAAATATGGGGAACTTATGTGTTTGCGAGTATATGTTTTGATGATGAAGTACAACTGATAAGAATGGTTCATGTAGTGTGCATCATACATGTGAAACCCTAGAAAATCCGAAGTTTTGGATAGGGGGTAAAATGGTAATTTCGGTTGAAAAACCAAAATGTTTCTAGATCATGGATGACGAAATAAACTTCTCCGCTGGAAATCGCCTCAATAAATCCAATCATCACGACCGCTGATTCATGAGTCGAATTTCCACGTTGCGCGCTTGCTCGATGACACATGGTGGGATTAGGGATGCCACGTGGCACCCTATGAGAGTGACACTTGGCAGAGCCATGTGGTGCACTTGAAGTTGTGGCTCTTATTAAGCCACATGTGGTATGATGTCATAAAGGGAATAATGAAATAAGGAATTAAGGGAGAAAAATCAAGGGCCACACACGGCAATGGTGCAACGAGTGTGAGTGAAGTTTCCTCGAATTCATGTTTTGCCAATGACCATCCAAATGGGAGAGAAATGCCAAAGGAGAAGAGAAAAAGAAAAGATGACAAAATGAGATGAGAAATGGGAAAGAAAAAGAAAAGCAAAAAGAGAAGGAAAGAAAACAAAGAGGGAAAGGAAAAAAATTCTTAGGGAAAGAAAAAGGAGAAAGGAAAGGAAAGGGAAAAGGGAAAGTGGAAGATTTCATTTTCATGGTCAAGTTCGATGATTTGAAGACCAAAGTTGGGGCAATACAAATGATCTATGTGGACACCAAAAGGTTGGAGTTTCGACAAACTCCATAAGGTGACATTTTCCTACTTGGTTTACTTTTTAGCCTAAAGGCTAGATAATGGTAGGGTTGTTTATGGGAGGCCATGAGAGGGCCATGTAATTTAAAGTCTCCAAAGACTCAAGACCAAAAAGGGTATGTATTTACTATCAAGCTTTTACATTGTATGGACCTGGTGGGTTAGGGCTTGGATCCCGGAACCAAGGGTTTCTGTTGTGTGTTTGATTTGATGATTGATGAATGCTTGAACCAAACTCAGTCTATTCGTGAGGGGCCGTGAGGGCCCTGTTGAATGGGTCCAAGAATGTGACCTTGTTGTGTGTTATTGCTTACATGAATAACATGTGCATGTGAAATGATATGTCGATGTATGCTCGCGATGTGCTGACATGGTTTGCATGAAGGTATTATATGTATAAATTATAATTATCCATGGTATGAATGTTTCATGTAGTTCGAAGTATATACATGTAACATGAAGGCAAAAATGCATTGGCATCATGAATTTCATATGCACCGTCACATCTCGCCAAGTCGGGTGCGCTAGTGGTATGGTTTTATTCACGCTGTATGAATGACGTGAATCCGGAAAATGGGACAAAGTCTAAGATAGAGATTCATTGGCAAAACAGATCAAATTTTGATAAATTACAAGCTAAGCAAGTTGAGGTAGATCTCTCCCTGTAGTGAAGTCCCAAATGTTACCTTTCACGGTTAGACATGAATCCACATGTAAGTCTCGCGAAAAATGTCGGGAAGAAAGGCGTATGCATCCTCATGTGTAAACTTCTGAAAATTCGTGGCCCACAAAAGAAAGAGAAAAAGGAAAATCAAGTTTTGATAAATTAAATTGGAGGGTTGTCCAATGGTTTAGTCATTGGGCTAATACTAATGATCACTGCGATTCACACTTGGCAGTTCCAAGTGTGAGGGAGCTCATTGGGACTCGTGCCGTGGAGCATGAGGGGTCGCATCTCATGCATGATAAAGACATTTTATATAATATCACATAGTTGTATGAAATGTGATTGATTGTTTATGTATGCCATTGCATATGCATTTTAGGTGGGGAGTAACCCTTGTAGGAAAACTTTTTATAATTAGGTACTTGCTCACCCTGTGGGAATTATTTTTCAGCGCAGGGGGAAGAACTAGCTTTTGAGCTCGGGCCAGAAATTGGCCCTGTCAGGATTTTAAGTTAGTTTTCAGAATATTCAGATTGAAAATCCAGTTAAATGTGCATGTAATTATGTATTTTGTAATGGAAATTGAGTTGCGAGGATGTTTTAGTGTTATATAAATATTTTCCCGAATTTTTATAATGCCCAAAAAAATGAGCTTCGGTAGGTAAAGGTAGTCAAAAACATCGCGACCGGGTGAAATTTGCGAGCGCAGGAAGCGCGTGGGCTATCGCCTTATTTCCATCGGGTCGGTAATTCGTGAATGAGGTTGTGACAGGTCATTCGGTGCGATAGGCAAGGCGCCGCAGACAGCGCACATGACAGCGCGGCGTCGATCGCGGCGCCGCTGGAGAAGATGCAAAGAAATGCCGCATGACTGGTTTTGTGCGCGCTTACAAGGATTTCGTTCCCCGTAGTCGCCGACATCCATTTCTTTTGCGGTCGCGCGATACGGCTAAGGCTAGGTCCTCCGGGGTCCGTCACATTATGGCTTTGGTGTAGCTATTACGGAGGCCGCAGTGGCAACAGAAATCGATGTTGCGACATGGGTGGCAGCTTGGGAGGTCGCAACCTGGCTTCTGGTGTCGTGACTTGGAAACCCCATGGTGGGCAGAAATGAGGTCTTTACATGGAACTCCGATGTCGATACGGGTCGGGTCTCCGGTGGGGGTCGCGACTTGGCCTTGGTGTCGCGACCAAGCTAGGCGACTAGGCGCCTAACGTGCGCTTAGTGCACGACGACCTGCGCAGTGAGCGCCCCCAAGATCCGGGCGCCTGCGCAGGCGGAATTACATAGCAATGCGCCACCCACGCGAAGTCAGAGTCCGCGGCGGCAGTTAGGTGCCGTTAGCGCGCGCAAAGGCACGAAAGCCGTTCACTAATTTGTTTTGGGTTTCGTCATTGTTTTGGTTCATCGTCATTGACATTGTTCACTAACACCTGCTCATGACAAATCGCTCATTAAAAAAAAAATGACCCCTGGTTTCGGGGCATCATCACAATACATGTAACATGAGAACATGCAAAGTTGGCAGGCCAGCAATGTACATGCACAAAGGACACACCAGATTATGTCGGGTGTGTGCATAGGTATGGCCATCCATCAAAGGCCGATGAATGGGTGTGAGTCGCACTTTGACGACGTCCAATCAATCCTGGGCGGTTTAAACATAAAAGTGAAATATAATTAATGTGTGGGCGGAGTAAGAAGCGTCGCGAATCCTCGCAGTGAAATGTAACGCCCGTCTCGAGAGGGTGTACGGTACATGTAACCGTAGGGTCGCATATGTGCACCAAAGACTTTCTTAATTATTTAAGTGCCACAGTATTTTTTGAAGTTTTGATGAAATTATGAAGTGATAAATGGATTTAACCAGACTCGTGCTAGAAGGGTAAATTGTAATCAAGCCAAAAGGGATATGAAAAAGTCATAATATAAGAAGAGGGTATGCTATTGTAGAAATGAAAAATGGTGCAAATAGGATGCAATTTGAGAACCTAATTGTAATCAAGGAAAGATGATAATTTAAAAAGGGATGAGACAAATAAACACTTCCCATTTTTGGTCTCACAAGTTAGGGCTTCACGTTTTGGAGAAAATAAGAGAGGAGAAGAGAAGAAGAAGAGGAAGAAGAAGAGGGAGAAGAAATTAAAGGCATGAAGTCTAGCTTTTTTGTATGGAAACTATGATTTTGGGTTTTCAACCCAGGTTTGAAGCTGTAAACTGTCTCAATCCTTAGATTTGTTGAAGTCAGTTTCTTGTGATTCGGTTGGTAAACCTAGCTTGTTTAAGATGAGCTTTGAAACCTCCTTAATTCTATGGTTTTGTATAGATTGGTGGACTTTGCATGACTCTTGGAATTTTGTCTTAGGGTTTGGTTTAAAAATCTAAACCACCATTATGTTTGTAGAAAGGTTTTGACGGATTATAAGTGGTAGGTTTTGATAGCTGGATTCATAAAGAGGTTTAAGGAAGAAAATTTCCAGATCAATTGGCAATTCAAGGCTTCTCGCAGCTTCCTGAATCGGTACAAAGGCCAAACAGGGTGGAAAATTTACTCACTTATGCAAAGATAAGATGGTACCGGTACCATCCAAAGTGGTATCGATACCACTTACCAGAACCGGATTGGTACCGGTATCGATCCATGTGGTACCGGTACCACCCCATTTCCCCAGAACCTTGATTCCAGACTTGCTATTAAGCTCTCAAATTTGTACTACCAAGGGTATAGGAACCTTAATAAAATGATTGGTGTGGGGTTCAAATAAGATAATAGATACTTATACCTCGCACTGCGAATAATGCTAGTTACTAAAAGTGACTTACCTATGAAGTTCATTAAAATCGACCTGTTTCAATATAGTCGCTTCAGAAGTTTACGTTGTTTTTACATATTACAGTACATCGTTCACAGATTCTCGAGTGTGTAGGTAAAACCTGAGGTTGAGAAATCAGGAGTCGTGCTCAAGTTTTGTAACCGAGTAGTGAGTGTTTGATTAGTGTACCAAAGTGCTATTTTGAACCCTGGCTTTTATAGGTTTGAGTGCTTTTTGCATACTAATCAGCTCTAATTAACCTTCTACTTTATAATATTATGTCCCTACTATTCACCGACGTATTTTTAGGTAAATTTTGCGCTTTTGCAGCTAATCTATGCCAACATTGTTAAGTCGATCCAAACATGAAGAATTCGAGGCAAACTCAACATCATAGATCAAAGACCAAGAGGAAAGAAGAGCAGAAAATGGAAGAAAAAATGAAGCAGAGCAATGGACCAAGAGCTGCAGGAGGGTGAGTCATGGATAACAATGCACCAAGAGTACAGAGGTTTTTCATATCATATTAAAATGTCGCATAGCGAAAAATTTAATTTTCGCTTATGCATAGTTATTTTTTCGCTTAAAGATAGCGAAATTCTCAAGAGTCATAGAGAATTTTTTCGCCATGATAGCTAAAATCACCGCTCATAGCGAAAATTTTTTGGGCTCTTCGTTCAGGTTCAAACCGTAATTCGCTTTGGTTTTTCTCCTCATCTTGTAATAAATCCCTATGTTTTGGTTTGTTTTGTAATTTCCCTTGCTCAGCATTAATTATAGTGCTTAGAGTCAAGGTTTGTAAAACATCAAATCAAGCCTGCATAGCCTTGGGAAGCTTTCATAGCTCCCGCTTCCCGCTGTTTCCATTCCCTTTTCTTTTCCATCTTCTGGCCAAGCAAACACACCTCTCGAGGATGACAACTCAGAGGATGTTTTGGCTATGGCCCTCCTTCCAGCTGTAAGGCTGCCTGGGTGATCTGTGCCGGAGGTTCCCCTGCCTTTCACGCAGACAACCGTCACTGTTCCCCTTTCTAACTCGAGGTTTTTATCTCTTTCTCAATCTCCTTGAATGGTTATTATTTAGTAAGATTTAGGTTCGCGGGATGCTTAATGCGATCCACCGATATTCATTAGTTACCCCCTATGACCCATTGAAAGGGAGTCCAGAGACTTTTTCTTTCACTGCCGTGACAAACCCGAAGGGCCAGTAGATGCCATTTTTCAAAAGGATAAATATTTTGGGTTAGGTTTTATAGCTAAATGAAGATCCGGTTCGGGAAGTGTCTATATGTCATCCTCCCCAATGCGAGGAAATGACCCTGAGGACCCCTCAGTTGCCCTAGAATCCTAAGCCCAGTATCCTGATACTTCAAGGAGACCTCTGTTATCATTTTTCTTATTTACTTTAGTTTATTTTCAGTTTCCATCATCAAACCCTCACTGTTTTTACCAAAACCCCAAAATCCAAATTTAATTCACCATTTTTGACTTCACCAAATCACTGTAAAGGAAGAAAACCTATCCTCGTGTTCGACCAGACCGCTATATCAAAGAGTTTCATCACTTTTAGGTATGGAGGAACTTAGGATACAAATTTTGTTGATTCCGGATCACCCTACTGTGGCACGAATCAGTGTTCTAAACTTTATTTTTCAATACTAGTGTATTATTTATAAATCGTTTTACGCTGGAATGTTATGGTTTTGAATTGTTAAACCATATTTTAAAGCTTATGGTTTTGAATTGTTAAACCATATTTTAAAGCTTATGGTTTTAATTTGTTAAACCATATTTGTATAGCAAGCAAGATAGCAATATGTCTTATTAAGCAAGCAAGCAAACAAAAAGTATATTTTATAAATCAAGCCTTCAGAAACCTTAGTTTAAAAATGCATACTTGATCGAGGTATTCGTAAAGTTCACTATGAAGTTAGGTGTGTATCATGATTTCCATTTCTGTAATCTAGATTTGCATAGCTCCAAACTTTAGTTCATGCATTGCGGGCATATTAGGAGGAGGTGATCCAAAGTCACGTACATTGAGTATAGGTTAGCATCGCTTGGGGCTAATATAAAGTGGTGGATGACATGAGGTCCTTCCAACTAGCAAGACAACTTAATAGGTGATGTGGACACAAGGTCCTTCCGCAAGACGGCCAGATAATAAAGCCTCGTGTTTACTAGGTACAACAAGCAAGAAGGCTCAGTGGTTGATCATTTCGTTTATAAGCATTTACATACGATAAATAAATAAAAAGATTCACTTCAACGATAAGCAAGTTAGCATTTTATGAAAAGTTTTAGAAACTTTAAAGCAAAGCAAGTAAGATGCATGAAAAGTTTTTTAGAAACTCCTTTAGAGCAAAAGCAAGTAAGAAATTTATGAAAGTTTGTGAAACTTTAAAGCAAAGCCATCAAGCATTTTATGAAAAATTTAGAAACTTTTAAAGCAAAGCAAGTAAGCAGTTTCTGAAAAGTTTTAGAAACTTTTATAACAAAGCAAGTAAGGTTTTTTTGAAAATATTTCAGAAAAGTATATTTTATAGTTTTATATATATTTTTTAAAAGCAAGTATTTTATAAAGCATACACTCACCGAGCTCCTTTTGCTCACATTTCCCGCTTTAAAACTATTTTCCGTGCATGCACGCTTATAAAGTTTGACATATTAGGATTCTCCTGACTTATAGTATAAGTGCTGTGTTAACTAACTTTTGTAAGGAAATACTTTGAACTTGTATAGTCGTGCATATGTATGTACATAGTTTTGTTTGATGAAAATGTGATGAGTCTGAGGCTCTTTTGAAGGAGTGTTGTTGGTTGCCATATTTTAAAGTGTAAATTGTATATATAGGTTTTAGATACGTCCCTCGATGCAGACAAGTATGTGCCACAAATTTGCAAAAATCACAAGTTTAGAAAAAAAAAATATTTATTACTAAGCCAAGATAGGCAACACGCTATTTCACGATTCTCTACCAGTCAAGCATCAACGGCGTCGGGGTCATTTTCTGCAAGACACCGTCCCGCTAGTAGGGATGGGGGTGTGTCATGAAAAGCTTGGAACATTGGTGTAAGAGACCAGCGGTGTGATCCGAAAAGTTCTGTATGGGTATAAGAGACCCGTGGCATAAGTTGAAAGTCTCAAGGCTCCAAAGAAGACAAGGTTATGGTTATCAATGCACTTCAAGTTGTGCAGACAGAGTCTGGATCGACCGGATTAGCTGTCCATTGGCACTTGCATTAAAACAAGTATTTCTGGGTGAAGGCTCCTAGAGTGTCATTGGCACTTCTTCACTACCAATAGATCTGCTGTCGCCATAATTTTACAGGTAAGATACTGGCTGAGTCATGAGTGACTTTGGGGATATGTGTGCATGAAGACATTTCATGCATGATACATAACATTCATATATTTTACTTGGATGTTTATTTGTTTGTGCAACCATTGCATGCAATACAAGCAAAAATGCTTTTCATTGACGTATAATTTCTTTATTTATAAATATATGTCATTGTGTTATTAAAATTTCAGAAAACAACAACATATATAAGCCTTTGAAAGTTACCTTGACACATGTTCAATTTTAGGGACAACAAATAAATATTATAATAAGTTTTTACCTATAGATATTTTTTAGTCAAGTTCAAATCTACAAGCTCTGATATTTTTGAAAATTTTATTAAATTTCAAAATATTGGATGATACATAAAACATATTAAATTAAGAATTTCAAAAATTTTAAAAGAGCTTTTAAAATTATCCAAAAATAATATAATCACATGAATTAAAATTAATAAATATATAAAAATATTATTTTATATATTAATTAAATCATAATAAAATAGATTAAAAATTTTATGCGATTTCATCTCATGCTAATATTAAATAAAATAAATTAAAATTTATTTTTATAATATATTTATTCAAATTTTAATATCCATACTACTTATAAAAGTATTAGTGAGATTCTTTTCCAAATTTTTTTATTAGTAAAAGCTCAATTTTCAAAAACAAAAGAGCTTAAAATTCATATATTAAACAAAAATTAATTATAATTTTGAATCCAATTCTATTGTTCCTTAAATATTAATTTATTTATTTAGAAATTTAATACTTTTTCCTTTAAAAGTAAAGTATAAATAGTAAATACATAGTTAAAGAAAAGTAACACATTGAAAATCAATTATAAAAAAGAAAAAAACTAATTCCACTTACTTAAGCATTGGCCAAATTCTCACAAATTGAAAACTTTCCACAATAATTTACCCCAACCAAGGGACAAGCCTAAATCCGAAAACAAACAGTAGAGTGGGGGGCCTTATGGATTAACCCTAGCCTTTTGGCTTTTGTTTATCTTCTCTACACGCACTTTCAGCAAGGTAAATTGATGTCGTCCCTGCTCTCAACGAGGTAATCTTGACCTAAACCCTTCATTGAAACAGAAACATCACCAACGCTGCTCATACCTTCTGTTATCCACTTCATCTGCCTTCAGTCACAGGTCATGTTATCTCAGCCCATCAGAAAACAACACCCCGCCACTATCCAGAGCCTAACGAATATAACACACATAGAAGGCCTCGAAATGAACAAATCACCTCTGATACTGTTGAATATTGTCATGAATTCAAGGTCTCTAATACGTCAAAGTCCAACGATTCCGTCGTGAATCCCGTTAAAACAAATCCATGATCCAGCTCTTTCGTTTCTTCAAAGAGTTTCCTATCGCAGCTGGAGTTCTGCTATTCCGTTTTCTTCAAGCCACTTTTCAACCCAGGAGTCAAATTGTGGGATTTGAGAGCGTATGTTACAATGAAAGTTAGATCTTAAGCAATACTAAGGAAGCCACACTGTCATTGGCAATAAAGGTTATTTCAAAGCATCACACACTTATAGAAGAATAAAAATTTTCCTTTTTGCATAATGGTTATTGAGTTTAGAAATAAAATTTGGATTATTTTTTCAATGGGAATGGTGCTTGTGTGTATGGTTCATTGGCATAAGGCTTCTATGGTGAGCACCTTGCAGTTGGTGTTTCCTCACTGTTCAAAGATGGAGCTTGTTGTGGTGCATGTTGTCAGGTGTGCTAACATTTTTTTTTCTTCATTCATTATTGTTTTTGTATTGTAATTTTATGGTATCAGAGTTTTTATCTGCAGATTAGATGAAAGAAATCACTATCAACAGAGTAGGGTCACATGACCTCAATCTCAACAACCAAACTGACTTTGTTTTCGAGTAGCAAAGTTTCATGGCAGATGGCTAACATAAGTATGTGGCCCAAATGATTCTTCAAGTTGGTCTTGTAGATTTTGAATAGAAGAGGTGAGTTTGGGATAAGCAAATAAAAAAAAAAAGAAAATTCATTATAATTATTAGTTAGAAACAGATCAAGATGCCTTTTTCAAAGCATCTTTTTTGCCTTGGGTTAATGGTTTTGTTACACCCACCACAAATAAAAATGTCACAATCCTATGCCCTAACCTTAAAGTTTGTGGGTCTCCCCTTAGAACACAAAGTTAAGCATATTAATTATCCCAACAGTCCATTATCATTACTATATATTAAGTATATTCTTCATATTATATATCGTACACACAACATATTGTATACTGCATTATTTTCTTTGAAAAAAGGCATTCGTCTATCTTTGCATGGACGGAAAAAGGTGAATTTTGCGCGATTCTTCCATATACAAGCTTTCTTATTATACACAGTTCATGGTGTTGTTAATATAGTTTTTCTATTAATGTTACTGGGCCTATTTGACACTAGAGATGTTTGATTTCTTTGACTAGCAAAAAAGAAGATGTTCATTTTGGAATTTGTCAGTTAATAAGGTGCATTCCTTTTCTTATAAATGTAGTAATAAATATTTTAACCATTCTAAAATGATCAATTTTAGGACATGTTTCTGAAAGGTTTTTGAAAATACATGATTGAAAACAAAAGCTATGCATTGTTGAACATTCATATCATTTCATGCCAGGATAGACAACTTTATGCCTTTCCATTTTAATTGCAAGCATGTACCAGAATCTATGTTTAGTGAGGAGGCACTTCGTTTGGCATGCAGCACCTAGAGGTTATGATTTATTTTCCTTTTCCCTCCCAAACTATAATATTCAGGGTTTTTTTTTATTCAATTATTTATTTATTGATATTAAAATTGTAATTGGTAATTATATATATATATATATATATATATATATATATATATATATATATATATATATATATATATATATATATATATATATGTTCATTTTTATATATTCATTTCAAATTTATTTTTATTAAAATTAAATCAATCTCTTAAAATATATACATCTTGGTAACCTTGCATCATCAATTGTGAATTAAAGATGTGGATGTGCATAAAACGGCGTTTAATATGGACATTATGAGTTCCTTGTAATGCCGTTTGGTTTGACAAATGCTCTAGCGGCTTTCATGGACCTAATGAATCGTGTTTTCTAACCGTATGTGGATCAATTTGTCGTAGTGTTCATAGACGACATTCTTGTGTATTCAAAATATCGGGTAAAGCACGACACACACCTCTGGGTAGTGTCAGAGACTTTGAAAATAGCAGGTTAATATGCGGCGAGCAAGTGTGAGTTTTGGTTGAATGAAGTGTCATTTCTTGGGCATATTGTATCGAAAGAAGGAATTTGAGTGGATCTAAGGAAGATAGAGGTGATCATTGAATGGAAACCACTGAGAAATGTCATGGAAGTGCATAGTTTCCTGGGATTGGCAGGTTACTGCAGAACGTTCGTTAAGGGGTTTTCGATGACTACGGCCCCGATGACAAGATTGCTCTAGAAAAATGTAAAGTTTGAGTGGAGTGAAAAGTGCCAAGTAAGTTTTGATAAGTTGAAAGCGTTCTTGACCGAGGCACCACTTCTTACTCAACTTGACCTAGAGTAAAGTACTGATATTTAGCGATGCATTGTTAAACGGACTCGGATGTGTCCTTATGCAAGAGGGTAAGGTGGTAGCTTATGCTTCAAGGCAGTTGAAGTCACATGAAAAGAATTACCCTACACATGATTTGGAATTATTTGGCCCTATGGAGACATTATCTATGTAACAGGAAAAAATTTGAATTTTTTTAAGGGTAAAATAGTAATTTCGATCCGTCAAAATTTAGATCTCGGATGACAAAATGGAGCACTACAGATTTGGAATCGTACAGCAAATCTATTCTGCGTAGACTATTGAATTACGAGGAGCGGTCGGAATGTATACGTTTTTTGAGGCAACGAACGTAGTGGGGACACTTGGCATTTTGAGTGGCTCACAGTGTGCCACGTGTCAGGTGTTGAATCAGTCAACTTGAGCTCAAGTATGGGACCCACATGGACATGTGGCAACACATGATTGGAGGGAAATCCAAGGTAGATGGATAAGGAGATAAGGGTAATCCAAGGAACCACTTAGAATTGGACAAGTGGCAAGTGAGAGGACATCTCACTTGACTTCTATCTTCTCCCAACCGGTTGGGAGGGAAGGGAAAAGGCAAAGCCCGAATTTGAAAGAGAGAGAGTTTTAGAGAGGAAACACTTGCCAATGCCACAAATTTCTCGGCGGATGCTTAGGCGGTTTCAAAGCGGGGCAAGAGGAAGAGTTCATCATACTGCTGGTAGGGCTTAGCATAGGACCGAAATCGAAGTTCGACAAGCTGAAAAGAGGTAGGTCTTTTATAACACAGTTCTTTACCTGCTAGGGTTGTGGTGGTTGTCTTGCCCTAAGGGGAATGGTTGGTTGTATTTTGAACCATGAGAAGCTGCCACATTGTGGTAGTACACATGAACCGGACTTTAGAACTGGTTTTTAGGTGAGAAATAAAGGAAATTTGGCAATGTGCCCTTCTGGTAAATTGTAGCCACATCAGTGAACATGATGTTAGGCTTTTGAATTTCTCAATTCGGACCTCTATAGACTAAGTTATGGTCTTTTTACTCTGAATAGTCTAATGGGCGAGAGGTCAGCCCGTAGAGGTCAGCCTATAGAAGTCAGCTTGTAGAGGTCAACCTATAGAGGTTAGGCTGTAGAGGTCAGTTGCTAGAGGTCAGCAGCTAGAGGTAAGCTCATCCAGAGGTCAGCTCAGCCAGGTCGTCAGGCTCGACGGTTAATGGCTTCAGCCGAAGTCAGTCCCATTTCGGTGGGTTTATTCTGTCATGACCTCCAACCCGGAAGGTCCTGCTCTTCGTCGAACTCCGTTTGAATTACATTCTTGGACTCTATGGAAAGACCATTAAGTCAAGATTCTAGCCATGTGCCTGTGGAGGGCAGTATATGATCTTAGAAAGGTCAGCTCAGCTCGGACAGGTCAGGACACCTCGGCCAAGTCAGGTCAGATCGGTTGGGTTTGACTACTTATGACCTCCAACTTCGGAAGGTCATAACTCCTTCGTCCGAACTCCGTTTCAGGTGTTCTTGGACTCTATGGAAAACCCATTGAGTCAATATTCCATTCATATTGCTGACTAGGACAGTGGAGGTCAGGCCAAGCTCTGGCGGTTGGAGTCGCTCGGCGGTGGGTGCGGCTGCGGTGGGTGACTGCGTGTGACCTCGACGGAAGGTCCTGCTTCTTCGTCGAACTCCGTTTCAGTGTTCTTGGACTCTATGGAAGAACGATGAGTCAAGATTCCATTCATATTCCTGAGGAGGACAGTGGATGTTAGGCCAAGCTCTGGCAGGTCAGGTCAGCTCGGCAAGTCAGGTCAGCTCGGTTGGGTTTAACTACGTGTGACCTCCAACTTCAGAAGGTCATAAATTCTTCGTCCGAACTTCGTTTCGGGTGTTATTGGACTCTATGGAAAGACCATTGAGTCAAGATTCCAAATAGGTTCATGTGGAGGGTAGTGGGTGATCATAACCTTACTGTAATCGATGTTTTGCACCGGGTGTGCAGGTTGCTTGGTTGTATCAAAGTGAATAGTCGGGTTTTAACATGACCATTGCATGGCATGTTGTAAACTGTTATAGGTATTTGTATGCAGGGACAGTTTGAACTGGAAACTGAAAGTTTCTAGGTTTTATGGTTGTTGTTATATGGATGATTTGAACCAAAGCTGGTTCATGATTGTGTGAAGAAGTACGTGGGTACCCTGTTGGATGAGTCCAAGATTGTGACCTTGTTGTGTGTGATTGCTTGTAGGAATAACATGCAGTGTGAGTATGACATGTTAATGTATGCTGTATGATGTATTAACATGATGTTGAATTATATAAAAATATAATTGTGGGTAAGCCATGGGAAATTGGATTGTTATTAGCCCATGTGAGCTAATTTAGATGCCACTGTTATGAATTGAATGACATGATGCATGTGAGTTAATTTTTGTTAACCTATGCATGATTGAGATATATATTAACATGTGTTGCATGAAAATGGCATAATGCATTTCATATGTACTAGGGCAACCTAGAAAATTAGGTGTGAGTGCATGGCATGAAAGAAAAGAAAAATGGAAAATGGTTGTGAAAGGAATTTCATGGGAAGATTTTCCCGGTGCAGCAGAGTGGTCCAGCAGAGTTCATCTCGGAGGCTGACCCATGACTGTTTTAGAAAAATGATCCAGCAATTCGCCTCATAGGGTAGTCCAATATATTTACCGAAACTCGGTATGATGTTTTCAAAAACAAAAACCTTATGTTTTGAAAACGATGTTTTTCTTACATTTGGCTTAGACATGCGTGAGGGAGTCAGTGAGAGCTCGAGAAGTGGGAAAGGGTGAGTCGCATTCTCATCCATATCATTGATTAGTGCCCAAAAAGTGCTATTTTGAACCCTATTTATTATAGGTTTTGAGTGCTTTTTGTGTACTAATCATTCTAATTAACCCGATTTTCACATTAAGGTCCTATTTATTCTGCGATCGCATTTTGTGGAAAATTTTGCGGTTTTCTGAGCTAATTATGCCAAAATTGATGGTCGATCCAAACCACGAAGAATTCAGTCAAATTCGGCATTGCAAATCAAAGATCGAGAAAGAAAGAAAGAGTGTGAAGAAAAATGGAGCCTTTGCGGAGTGCTTTTGCCCGCTACCCGCGTGCGTCCTGTGAAACCTTGTTCCTCGACTGTTCTCTGCATTTTTACGACTCAGTTTTTTGTTGCATTTTTTTGTTTCTTCCCTATTTTTAACCCTTGTAACGTAGCTTTTGTTTGTTTTTTTTTTTTAGTAATTTCTTTTCTGCCCGAGCGCCTGTAAGCCTCGGTGCGTACAAACACTCAAATCAACTCACTTCACTTCAAGTCGGCAATAGAGAGCGGCAGTTTCCCCGCAGCTTCCTTTCTCCATTTTTCTTTCCTTTTCTCTCCCTTTCTCGGCTGCCAAACACTCCTCTGAGGATGACAACTCAAAGGATGGTTGGCCCCAGACCTCTCCTCCTTGAAGAGGAGGGAGACTCTTGAAGCGATGGTTTTAAGGTAAGCATTTGGTTGTTTTTAACGTGATTTAACATTTTGGTTCCCCGAATTTGCAACTCTAGGTTTAAAGCATTTGATGTACTTTCTTTGGCCAATAATACTTGGCAAGCTTTTTAGGGTTGGTGTATTCTTGGCTAGATACATTGATATCCATTAGTTTGCCTACGAGTGCCATTGGAGGGCAGGACCAAGAGTACAGTTTCAACTTTTTAGGTTAAATCTCTTAAGCATGCTCTCCACCAATATTGTATTTGAAGCTTTTTGGGTTCAATGGATACTTTCACTAGATTCACTGATGCCTAGTTAGTTGTCTCCTATTAGTTACTGAATGGTAGGTTTTTGAGACACGTTTTCACTGTAGGAACCATAAATGCTAAATAAATGCTTTATATCAAAAGGAAAATGATTAGGGTTTAGTTTTTAAAGTTAAATGAAGATCCGGTTCGGGAGATGACTAGATGTCATCCTCCCCAACGCGAGGAAATGAACCCAGGGACCTCTCAGTTGCCTTAGGACCTAAAACCAGTAGCCCAATGCTTCAAGGAGTTCTTTTTCTTATTTTTCTTCATTTAATTTTAATTTGCACACCATCAACCTCCACTGTTTTTCACCAAAATCCACTGTTTTTATCACCACCCCATAATCCTAATTTAATTCACCAGTTTTGAACTCCACGGAAACTCATTTGTACAAAGAAAACCCATCCCTGTGTTCGACCCTAGAACCGCTATACTACAGTAGCTTTGCTACGGCGGTAGGAGGAATTTAGGATATAAATATTGTTGATTCTGGATCACCCTACTGTGGCACGAATCAATCATGTAGACATTTGAGTAGGAACATATATGTTTTGCTTGAATGTGTTTATGTTGAATCATTGTATGTGCACTTAGGTGAGGAGTAACCCATGTAGGAAATTATCAGCTGCGGGCATTGCTCACTACGGTGAGGGATCACCATTTTAGATGCAGGGAGTTCTCGGGAGAAGGCGATTGCTCATTAGAGCGACGTGAGAAGAAGCCGGTGTGGCTGAGTAGATATTTTTTTGTAAAACATGTATTAGAACCCTTAATTTTGATATATGTTTTGATTAAGAGTAATGTAATAACTCTTGAAACTATTGCAATATAGTTGGATGTATTTTGATGAGCATGATGTGTAGGCCAATGTGGCAATTTTTACTCATGTGTGGGTCTCTTGAGATGAGACAAAGGTATTCCGCGGGTTGACGGGTTGTCAACGGGACACCCCGGGATTTGGGGCATCACAATCTATATGGGGAAAAGTGTTTCATCTACACCGATCACAGGAGTCTTAAGTATTTGCCCTCGCGGCAAAAAGCAACTTGAGACAACGTAGATGGATGGAATTGATCGGGGATTATGATTGTATGATTGACTATCATCCGGGAAGGCTAATGTAGTAGCAAATGCCTTGAGTAGAAAGTTAGTACAAATGCTTCGAGCGTTGAATGCTCATTTGTCACTATCAGACGACGGTGCAATAGTAGCAAAATTAGTAGCGAGACCGAATTTGTTGAATCGAGTGCTAGGAGCCTGAAAAGATGAGAGAAAATTCTCTGCATAATAAGTCGGTTTGGAAATGGTAAAGAGCGAGTTCTGAGAGAATGAAGATGGGGTTTATATATTATAAAGATCGAGTTTGTGTACCCAATGATAGTGAATTGAAGAAAGCCATTATAGAAGAGAGGCACCACGGTGGATCTTTTTGTATGCATCAATTAGCAAAGATGTATCAAAGATTTAAAGGTTTGAAATCTTACGAGGTGATTAGGAATAAAAAGAGATGTTTCAGAATTCGTGGCCAAGTGTTTGGTACGTTAAAAAGTGAAGGCAAAGCATCAAGTTCCTTCAGGATTATTACAACCTATTAGAATATCGGAGTGGAAATTGGATAGAATCACCATGGATTTTGTGGTTGGGTTGCCATTGACAGGGAGGAAGCATGACTCGGTTTTAGATTCGTAGTGGCGATTGACGATGAAGCTCGCTCTACTAGTGAAAATGGACTATTCACTTGACAAGCTGGCGAGTTGTACATAAGTGAAATAGTTAGGTTGCATGGGATTCGGTGTCAATTATTTTAGATTTTCAAAGAGGCCTTAGGCACTGACTGAATTTCGATTCTAGCGTTCCGCCCACAGACGGATGGACAATCGGAAAGAGTGATCCAAGTGTTGGAGGATATTGTGAGAAGTTGTGTGATCGACTATGAGGGTAGTTGGGATAGACACATTCCTCTAGTTGAATTTGTGTACAACAACAGTTTCCAACCGCGTATTGGAATGGCGCCTTACGAGGCTTTATATGGAAGAAAATGTAGAACACCGTTGTGTTGGACGGAATTGTGAGGCGAAGCGGTGGCGACTTGTCTGAGGAGACTGAAGTGAAAATAATTAGAGAAAGATTGAAAGTGACCACCGATAGATAGAAATCATATGCTGACATGAAAAGAAAAGGTATTCGATATGAGGTTGGCAAAAAAGTGTTTTTGAAAGTATCGCCTTGGAAGAAAGTTATGAGATTTGGGAAAAAGGGCAAGTTGAGCCCTAGATTTATTGGCCCCTATGAAGTGATCGAAAAAGTGGTCCAGTGGCATACCGTTTGGCACTACCTCCGGAATTAGAAAAGATCCATAATGGGTTTCATGTGTCCATGTTACGAGGTTACAGTCAGCCATTATTTATGTAGTCCTCTTCGGAGACAATTGAGAAATTTGAACTAGATTTGACCTTTGAGGGAAGAGCTAGTAGATATCTTGGCTCGAAGTGAAAGAGTACAAAATAAGAAGATTTTTATTAGTCAAAGTGTTTGTGGAAACCACAGACAGGGAAGCCACATGGAAAAGTGAAACGATGTATGATAATATGCTTAGTTCAATGAAGGTAATTTCGAGGACGAAATTTTCTTAAGTGGGGAAGAGTTGTAACGCCCCAAAAATACCCTAGTATTTTTTTTATATATAATATTTTTTATTATATGTTTAGGGTATAAAATAAATTAAATGAAATTTTTTTCCTAAATTTAAATGCTTAGAACGAAAAAGATATGCAACCTGAAAATTTTACAGAAACCAATTAAATTTGGTAAAAATATTAAATGGGGACCCAAGGGTCCTAAATGAGAAGTATAAGTGCAAAAGTGTAAATGAAATGAAATAAAATTGAAATGAAAGTGAAATGAAGTGTTAAAATGACAGAAATGAGAAAATGGATTTGGTGTGAAAGCGAAAGCAGGGCCTTGTGAATAGGAGACATAAAGACCATATTTTTAGCCTTTTGAAGACATTCCACTCATTAAGACATTTTCGTTTTTGAGAAAAATGGAGAGAGTTAGGGTTTTTGAATGGGGAGATTTGTGAATTGATTCATGAAAATCAAAGGCTAAAGTGATAAAAAAAACAAGGAGGAACCTTGGTATTGAAGTTTGAAAGAGATTTGAGGTAAGACTCAAACCACTAAGCCATTTATTTGTGTGTTTGAAGGTTGAAACCCCCAAATGTGGATAATAAAGAGTTTTTTTTTTTTTTTTTTTTTTTTTTTTTTTTTTTTTTTTTTTGTAAATGAGTTTTGGGGTTGTGTTGGGTTGAGTTTTGAAGAGTATTCGGTAGTTGGTATTGGTTTGGATTGGTTTGGAGGTGGTTGTAAAAGAAATGTTTGGTTTTTCAAAAATGCTGTCAAAATTTTATTAAACCCTCACTGTTCTTGTTTTGAATATAAGGTTAAGTTATAATCATCCAAATAAAGTGTTCCTAATTGTTCAGAACCATAGAGATAGGGCTAGAAATTTATAGAAGGGACCAGGAGCAAATTGTAGCTCTAAGAATCCCGAATATAGGCTTAAAGGTGAGTTCAAGTAGCTCACGTGTATGCTTGTTTTGGGTGTTGTTTTGGCCATAAGTTGCCTTTCACTCATCCAAATTGAGTGATTCAAAAATATGGGTAAAATAGACTTCTAGGGGAATAATTTAATTGAAGGAAGTATATGCAAATTGTTACCCCCAAGGGCCCAGAAATTTGTCAAAGTGGAGCTATGTGTAAGAACAGTTTGATTTTGTTTTACAAATTGGAGTAGTCTAGATGTAAAATGCAATAACTTGAGTTTTGGTGATCAAAATTGGATGATTCCAATTGGAGAAGAAACCTTATAACCATAGCTTCAAATAAATAGAAGGAACCATTACAAATTTATGGAGATAAGACCCTAGAAATCAAGAATAATAACATTAGATGATCCGATGAGCTAACCAATTTGGCATTAAAATCTTGTGGCAGAGGATTTGGAGATTGTTTTAATAAGTTTGTTTTGGAATTTATGAAAATAGATTGTTGGGATGATTAAAGGTCTTGGGAAGGAATATATGGTTTTGGAAATATTAACTTTTATGTTGGACAAATTTATTTAGGAATTTATTTGATTTTAGAAAGTGTTTTGTTACAAGGCTGTCAAAGTGGACAGGTTAAGGTTTTGGGATGTTAAAGTAAAAGTGGACCAATTGGTTTATAATCTGATTTTGGGTGCTTGGGGGTTGGTTAGACCTTGGTCTAAGCTAATCAAATCAATGTTTGAAGTTAATTTTGGACAACATTAGGATTGGTTTTGGCGAGACGTTTCAAAGGTACTGCTGTTTGAAAAAAACAACAACATATTTTGCCCTGTTTGTGTTATGTGGTTGAGGGCCTTAGAGAAGGAATTTTAAATTGAAAAATTTCAGAGATGTCATTGGATATATAAATAACTAAACTGTAGAGTTTCATAATTTTTGAAAACTGTTTGAATAATTTTTGAGTAATAAAATCGAGAGAGTACAAAGTGGAAAATAAAGATCCTTGCATGTGGTGTTAACTGTTTGGTTTTTGACTTAATCTTCCTTTGGGGATGGTTTAATTGATCAAGATTACTGTTGGAAAAGGATTAAAAGGCAGGGCAAAATTTTAGTATTTTGGTTATGTGATGGATTAAAGTTGGGAAACTAACAACCATACCGGGCTTGTATCTTGTCCTTATTTTCTAGTGAGATTAAGAATACGATATTAAGCTCCGAAAATCAACCCTAACCAAAATCACTAGTACGCACGAATAATATTGTTCCTTAATTGTATTGGAATAGGGGCTGACGAGGAGGAAAGCGGCGAGATCCAAATTCCGGATAGGAATCAAAGTGCAAAAACTTTTGGGTTTTGTTCTATACCTTTTCTCTCATTATTTCGAATCTCACATCTCCAAAATGTTTGAGATTGCATGAATTGTTTTAAGGTGATTTGATACAAATAAATTGTGAAATGGACCAGGATTGATTTAAGTTAGAAATTTGAGAAATTGATTGATTACGAAATGAATGACATGAAAATTGCATGAGTATTGAAATGGTTGTTTGTATAAAAATACATACTATATTGTATTTTTTCCTATAAATGATTTGAATACCCTTAATAGAATATTAACCATTAAATTCGAGTTAAGGATAGATTGGTATACCCAATAAGGAGTCAAACAAAGCGTGCTATTATGGCATGCCGTCAGAGTATCCCCAACGGTACATATTTTTATAAAGCGGAGTGTTTACAGGCCTTTAGCGTGAGGACACGTGTCGGTGATTCGTTATCCTATGCACCAAAAGCATAGGTTAAATTCGATAAGGACTAAAATGCAAAATGATAATGAGAATGAAAAAGTGCATGATTTATGATCTGAATGATTTGTTACACATGGAAATGCATAGTTTGAGATGACCAATGAATTGTAATTGATTAAATGGACATATTTATTTATGTATGTATTGTACTGCATTGGTCATTTAAGAAAGTACGAAAGCATTGTCTTATGAAATTGCATGATTTGATTTAAACTGAAATAAAGAGAGAATCGTATAGAACCACTAAGCATGAAAATGCTTGGAGCGTAGTTTTTTTATCTATGCGCAGATGCCAGAATGACCGAGGAACGAAGAATGGATAGCTAAATCGTCAGATCGCGAGTAAGTATATACTCCATCATATGCATCCATCCTGCTTTCAAACAATTGATGTTTTGTGATCAAAAGAGTTAAACTCTGAAACGATTTTGTATATTATTTTGAATGGGCATGGAATGCCTTCATTGTAAATGCATTTTGTTAAAAGTAAATGTTTATGGGCCTAACGAATTGAAATTGCTTCCTTTGCCATTTGAAAGCTGTTTATCTGAATGGAATGTTGGCCTCTTCGGTTATTTTGTTTTTGTATATGTTTTGGTAAATGAACTCGGCTAGCAACCCGGACTCGGTTCGGATTGGATAGTCGTGGCTCTGAAACCCTCGAGAACTAGAAGCCTTCAGCTTCTTTCCCAAACTGGAAGAAGTCCGACTCTCATTCCTCTTTTGCCCTTGCTTGCAGCATCTCGGATGTACGTGGGTCCTCTATCTCACTCTGTATGGCCATGGTTGTCCTGACCATAAAGTCCATGTTTTATAGGAGGAGTTCCACAATCTTGCCCCAAATGGACAACTTCAGCCCATTCTCAAATTTCCTCACCTTGGCCATATTTGTACGTAGTCATCATTAGCTTGGTAGCTACGTAGGCAACCACAGTGCTCTAACTCTTATCATCTTCACATGCTTTAGCTCTAGGAACTGGGCCTTTGCATCTAGCAATGGCTAGGAAAAACCTTGCCATGAAAGAGCTCATTGAACTTCCTTTGAAGTCATTTGCCAATGGTCCTAGGGTCTAACCTGATCCCACCATATCTAGGACTCGCTCTCTGGCCCAGGCAGCTGGCACGTCATGGTGCATCGGAGGTAATCTCCTGCCAATCTCGAATCTTCTCAATGCGTCGGAACCAATGGTGCGCACCGCGGATCCCCTCCCACAATGAATGTCGGAGGGATGATGTGTCTTAAACCTTTGGAGGTTACTGGGACCTCCACGACCCTGTTTGCAACCTTGTGCAATGGAAGCGACTAAACACCTATAGCCTGCGAGCACCTTGTCAAAAATAGGTGGTGCCTGACTAGCACCTTATGGAAGACCTCTACATCCGCGTCCTCGACTTGCCATCTACACATGTCAAATGGCAACAACGTTATTAAATTTCTATCTCAATCTAACTAGTTGTGCACCTGCCAACCACTAATATACTTATTCATCATGAACTGACCCCTTCATCACCTTTTTCCGCTAAAGTGGTGCTTTGTCATGACACTAATACAATTAAACTGATTCAAGATTTTGTGTTCATTATTTGTTTTCCGAGCCCCTAAGGTTATGTTTTCCAACCCTAGTGTTCATATACCAATCATCATATATATATTTCATACAATTCAAGCACACATCACACATATCATTTCATCAAATGCCTATTGAATGCATGATCCAAACTCATGCCCCATCGTCCTAGGTATTCGTGTACCTAAGCTATCGTACCATCTTTGTGGTGGTATAAAAACCAAACTTATGGAAACCCAAACCCGAGCTCCCTAGGTATTCGTATACCTAAACTATCATACCAAGTTGTCATGCACACCTCGGCCCTCCCGGCCAGTAGTATCGGGCACGCGAAACTTTGTGTGACATGAGACGTGCGGACTTTGTCCTTTGACGAGGAAAACCACAGTACCTTGGGAGTCCTTGAGAGTGCGTCGCGACGGAAATTTCTCTATCGTGACGAGGAAGACATTGTAAAGCACATTACGCTGACGGTCCGTGCCGTACTTCTCTTCTATCGGTTGTCGTGACCGCAGCCCCTGGCTTCGACCACTGTCGCGACACCAGAGCGTAATCACGACGCCCGAGCGAGCTTGAAATCTTGTCGAGACACTAAAATCTACGTCGTAATGAGCACCCAAAGAGGCTGTTGCGGCGAGCGCTAGAACACACCAGCGATGCCATACGCGAGGTCAGCGGTCGTCTTGGCGGAGCGCTTCTTTGTGCCTTGCGGCCCCTCTGTCTGAACACCCTTTGCGATTATTCGCGACACGGCGAAAAATGGGGTAGTAGCCCGCGTTTCAATCCTACCTTACTTTTCTGTTTAGAATGCTATAAAATCAACATCAAAATTTCCTTATTACCATAAAAGGCCCACTTTGGAACACGGAAAACTTGCCCAAAATGTATTTAATATACAAAAAACGAGGTTTAATTACAACACTTGTTCTTTACATAGTACAAAACGGGGTTTTCTGATTTTCACAAAATACATAATAAAGCCAAATCTGGCCTTCTCTTATCTCCTAAGGTCTCGAATGAGCTTAATCCCCCGGAGTACCTCCAGTACCTAAAATTATTTCCCATGACGGTGTGAGCAATGCCCAGTAGTTGAATTTTCCTACATGGGTTAGTCATAAAAGTGCTCATGCGATAAGCGATACCTGAGCATTAGTAAATCATTCCTTATCCCTACTTGAATGTCTACATGCACCCCATCCTATGCGCCGAATCTTCTTGCCCGACTCCTTCACGCATGCATTTGCCATGCATGAAAAATTGTTTTCAAGCAAAGATATTTGTTTTATTTGTGAACTGACCACCGATATATATATATATATATATATATATATATATATATATATATATATATATATATATATATATATATATATATATATATATATATATATATATATATATATATATATATAATGATGGACATACTCCAGATAAATAATTGTTAGTCAACCCTCCGAAACCATGTCATGCACTTACACCTACCATTACATGGTGTCCTCGTGCATATGGCTTATGATATGCCATTTTCATGCCCATTTCATGTATATCGAAACATGCATAGCCTAGCATGGTTACCTGGCAAGCGTATTTATTCACATTTAGCAATAACACAATAGCACACATGGGCAAAATCAATGGTCAGCAAATTCATCTTAGGTTGCCGAAACAATCCGATTATTTGTCAGCTTGAGTCCACGAAACCACGCTTTTTCAGTCCCGAATCTTTGGAATTTGAAATCAATGCACGGCCATTCCGGCCCTAAGCCCTGTATTTGGATTGCCCTTAGCAAAATACTAAACCAAGTAGGAAAAAATCCCTACATCTTGGAGTTTGTCAAAACTCCTCGATTCCGATCTCGGTGCGAGAAGCTCTTGCAGTAGGAAGAACTTTATATAACTTCTTGAAAGCCCAGTCGGTCACGATGTGAAATCTAAGAGAATGTAGAGCTTCTCTCTCTAAGCTCTCCACTTTCTTTCTCTCTTTTCTCCTTCCTCCACCCCGCCCATTTGGTCAGAGATGGGTTCAGTGGGGATGTCCTCTTGCCACGTATCCATATCACATTGGTTCCTTAGTTTGCCCATCTCCTTATCCATCACCTTGGATTTACTTACGTCGTGTGTTGCCACATGTCTCACATGGGCCCCTACTTGAGCTCTTGTTTCCTCATTTCCATGAGCATGTGGCACCTTGTGGAATCCTTTCGACACATGCCAAGTGTCCTGTGCTACCCTCAGTACCTCGAAAAACTTGAAATTTCAACTATCTCGAAATTTTACGAAATTCGACGTTGTAATTAGATTTCGCGAGACGATTTCAATGGTGAAGTCCGTTTCATCATCCAAGATCTAGAAAAATTCTGGATTTTCAACCGAAATTATGAATTTTCTCGAGGCTTTACAAATCTATATTTCTTCCATTTTTTCCAATTTCTGTCAGCTTTATTTCATTTCTCATTCTAAAATAAATTAAATAAATAAATAGGTGATTTGATTAAAAGACCTTTTGAAAGCTCAATTTTGGGAATTTGACCTCTTTTTCAAATTTTTTGCACGATTTTTGCTAAAAATACCCTTTGTTATTTTCTTACCGTAACCCTCTTCTTAAGAGATAATGTAAATACATAAAAATGAAAAGGGCATTTTGTCATAATAGTTATTTTTCAAGAAAAAAATATAGAATTTTTTTACAACTAAGCACTGTTACAATATAGTAAACTATATTACATGGAAAATGTTTTTTTTTTGAAGAGAAATAATTTCATTGATTCGACTAATAATACATCGATAAAAACATAGAATCAAAATCGCTAAAAACCACAAAAGATGAAACAACATTCAAGTTAATAACATAATGAAACGACTCAAAGCCTATACATTTGATAGTTGAGTCTACACATTTGATATTACTATTGACTAGAGAATATATCTTTGACTCGGTTGTGCGACATACTAGCGATTAACGGCCATTGATTTGATTTCTTGTCTCTTATAAATACGTACTTTGCTCGTTTGAATTGCTCAAATACAAATAAACGTCGCACCACAACTAGAAAACCAAGCTGTCATACTGAGATGACATAACCACCTGCCACACCAAGACGACAATCACACGCACACAAAAGCGGTGACAATCATACGCGCACCAAGGTGACAACTAAATCACGAAAAACATATAAAAACCTATATTTGTGTGGAAGAACCACTTTATTGAGAAAAAAAAGATGAAAATAAGAGTGTAGATCTATGGGTGATTTCATGCCAAGAATGACAAAAAATCACCCCTCATTTCTTAAAGAAAAGAGGCTAGAAGAAAAAAAGTTTAGAGAAAATAGGAACTAGGTTTATATATATAATTTGAAAACTTCCATAAAATGTTAAAAATTCACAAAGTTTGCATTATTTAATATCTTTTTAACCAAATATTTCTAAATAAATAATACAAGTCTAAAATGTACAATGTGCCACCCAATAGACTAGACCAAACCCCAACGTCCATTGGCCAAACTTGGGCCTCCATTTGTAGGCCCAGCCCGGTCTACAAAGGCTGGCGGGGTCGAGGCCCGATCACGCATGTACCGCCCAAATCCTGACCCAAACTTTTGGCCTATTGATAGGCATCACTTCAATCAACACTTTAATGAATGAAGATATATATTACAAATTAAAGGTCAAAAAGATAAATCTAAGTAGTTGAAGAATTAATGGATGTCACATGTTTTTTTAGTGAACTATAAAGGGGGTGGTGATGTGGCATGTAAACCAATTTGACTTTCAAAGATTTGATTTCAACTTAAGTGATTTGGCTTATCAAAGATCAGTATTCCCCTCTTAGATGTTAGGAAATTCTATATAATATTAAAATTTATATATTTCATATATTATTTTCCTATTCTTTTGATACATGAAAATGTGTTTTGCATTTGAAATGAACATTATAAATATATCAAAAAGTCTTTAAATCGTGTTGGCATATACTTGTTTGATTCAGCTCTATTTGGTTTTACAATCTTATCTTGACTATATCTTATTTCTGAGGATAATTATATTTTCTTGTCAAATAATTATGTAAGCTTATATTTGAGATTATAGAACTCTTGTAACCATCTTTAAGTTCCTAATAATCTAATCTTCTAGTCCTCCTAAAGAGCTCTTATAACCAAAAGCCAGCAAAAAGCTATGAGCAAATTAATCCATTATTTTTCTATTACATTGTTATAAAAAATAATATATGTGGTTGATAAACATCAACAAAAGATTTTGGAGTTGTATGGAGATTAATGCATTTAATTAATCACATAATATTGAGTAAAATGGTTTTATGTTGATAGTGGTTATACACCTTGGTCATATTGCTTCAGTAAGGGTTTTGGATGAATCCTAATTCCAAGTTTATCCAATCCAAGAAGAGATAAAATGATCATCGGAAAGTGGAGACCATCTTGTGGTATATACTTGCTGGAGAAAGGCGATTTTCAAACAAATTCGAGACTACTTGCTAGGCTTTCACAATCTTTGCAATAATTATGAGCTATATAGATAAACATAGTGGTAAAGTACTTCTAAAGGGATGGGATGGGTATGAGAAAACCGTTATCGAGAATACTTCTAAGAACATAATACTACAACGTAATATGTGAAAGTAAGAAGTAAAAAAAATTCAGAAAAAGAAAAAAAAATATATTAGCTTTTGAGAATCATATGTCCTGAAATTTAGTGATTTTAGGTGACAAGATAATATGGACTTCCAAGTACTTAAGTGATATAAAATTAGGTACATTTAGTTCATTTTATTTTACTACTTTGCTAGGGTCTCAGAAGTGTGGAAGTGTTAGTGAATTTGTATCTCTTCTACATAAAATTGGCTAGCTCAAATAAAACCAATAAGCAAATAACAAAACATAGTAATACTAAGTAAAGGAGAAATACACCAAAGTAGAAAATAACTTAGTCTTGTGAAATCCACAATTTTCTTAAGACAAATTTGTTTTCTCTATTGGTGGTTTGAGATTTTCAAGGTGTTTGTTTCTTAGGATAAAACAATTGTCGAATGATTCATAAAAGCACTTTGCTACATTCCGACCAACTGAAAAATGAGTTTGATCTATCTCAAATGGAAAGAAGACAGAAGGGTAACTTGAGACTCATGAAACTTCTAATCTTCTATCCTGAAAGATGCAACACCCTTTATAAAGAGGAGAGACTTAGCTGTAACCTTCTGGAATGCCAAATGTTTGACTTCCCCTACTCTTACCATTTTGAATGAAGTAATAATTTCATTCACGAAATTCTGAACCTTTTATAAATGTCATTAACTTTTTTCAACACGAAGTTGTAGACAAATTAATAAATTGCTCAGGTGGTGTATATACTTTCAAACTGTATTATTCTATGCCTTGTTGCATAAATGTGAACACAAGTGTATATCAACATTTGAGAGAGAATCCGCATTAATTTGAAGAATGGATATGCTATTCGATCATTTTGCATTTTATATGAGTTGATTTTGGAAGAATATTGGTTTTGGCGGTTAAAATGGGATAATGTTATGTAGACGGTCGACCTCGGAAGATTTTTACTTGTGAAGGTTGAATTGAGAAACCCTCAAAATATTGGTAGGTCCTTATATATTTTTAATAAATATTCTCTCCAAATGAACTAAAACCTAAAAGTTCCCAATCATGGGATAATGTTATTATAACTACTTTAAAATAAGCTTTGTTGCTGATCCCAAATCCCTGATTTTCCTCCATGATCTTCAATTAACCTCCTAAATATCTAGGTCTAGTAATTAAGCGGCAAAACCCCCCACAAAATTAATTATAGAACTCCATGCAATGATTTTCATTTTAGAGTATCAGGTAATCAAGTTCAATAATTTATCTAATTTCATGGTAAAATGATTATCTAGAAGGCCTTATTTTGTCAATGTTGTAACTCATTGAAAAGTATCTCAAATTCCTATTTAGTATAAATTTATTTTTATAAAGAATATTGTAGAAACAAATTTCAAAATTGATATGTTATTAAATTACAAGATTTTCCATAAATGCTTTATATTACAATAAAAAAAATATTATGAGATGCAAATAGATTTGTGAAGATTATGTAAAATAGATAAAGATGTGAGGGAAAATGAGAAACATCTAATAGTACGTTAAAGCTTATGATTCCAAATGCGGCGCCTAGGAACCCGCTAGGCCAGCCTTCTCTATGCCTCACGTTTCACTCCAACACAAGGCGTACGTGGCACTCTCCCCAACTCGTATTTATTAGCTACTAAATCTGAGAATCGTCGCAAGGCTCCCCGTCTCGAGATGCTCTGTGCTCTCTGTGGATCAATTCTCAATATCTCTACCAAGTGACGCATGAGGCCTTTATATAGATTTGCACAAGGGGCGAGTCCCTGTACAAATATGACTAAGAGTCCTGCTCTGCTCTAAGTCTTCGTACGCAAAGCCAACGAATCCTTCCGTCTTGGGATCGCCAGACTAATTAGGAGCTCCTACCATGCAGCTACGCCGATCCTACTAGGACTAGGAGTCCTTCTTGCTTCTACAAAATCGTAAGTCGTAGAATCCTTATTTTTAATTGAGAGACTTGCAGCCTAAGGCTCTGCATTTATATATTGCAAGCTTCTCCCACAGCGATTACGTTTTGCCGATTCGCCGCGCCAGGGCCCCCTACGGGCGAGTGAGTCTTGCGATGACCCGTGCGCTTCCTACCATATTGCTTTCTTTCCTTTCCTCCTTATGCGTGCTTGGCCGTGCCACTGTGGCTGTGAGCTTCTCTTCCAGTGCACCAGGCACTTCTTCCCGGTTTGCCTTCTTGTTTTTCCCTTAGGGGCATGGGGCCGGCGGGACACTCGTGCCGCCGCGGACTCATGTTATTTAGCGGGTGACGAGCCTCCCCACTAGGGTGATCAGCGTCCTGTTGACAGCCGTGCACATACTCAGGATCACGGTGTTCAGCGCCTAAGTGGCACCTTCTCCCGACTTGCTTCAGCCGACGGGCGTCCCCTTCAATGGTCAAGTACTCGATTCTTGTTCTTCGATTTCCATCTTCTATCTTGCACGAGGATGCTTGCAATCTCTTTACCGAACTCGACCCTTACCATAGGTGGATTATTTGATTTGCACTACATCCACGGATTAGGATCATGATAGTAAGGCTTCAGAAGCTTACATGGAATGTCGAGGTGAAGCTTGACCTCTCCGTGCCCGACTTGTAGGCCGTATTCCCAGTATGCTTCACAACTTCAAAGGGACCATCATGCTTCGAATCAAGCCTCTGGCTTCCTTATTTCTAATCTTAGCACCCGGATAGGGAGTTAGCTTCAACAGAACTTTCTCCCTTCCTCAAACTCCTAAGTCTCTTTGCCTTTGTCCGCATATTTCATGTGTCACCACTTGCCACTTCTTAAAAAATTTTGTCTAAAGCTTCACATCAAGTAAAGTGCGAGACTTTGCAAATTTGTATCTGAGAGGCTCACTTATTTACGTCCAGTTGCTTAGTAACCAACACATCCAAGGGGCGTGCGAGTTGGAACTAATTGCTACCTCAAAGGGGCTCATTAAGTGGTGAACCGTTGTAGTTATGCAAGACAAGCGCACAGGGCTCTTCCCAAGTTCAAACCAATTCTTTTGAGAGGCTGTCACATAATGGCGCAAGTACTCCTCTAGCATCTGATTCACTCTCTCCGTCTGGCCATTAGTCTGAGGATGATTCGTAGTAGAAAACTTGTATTCCATACCCCACATCTTAAACAACTCAACCCAAAACCTACCTATGAACCGCATATCTCGATCACTCACAATGTCCTGAGCATCCCAATGTTTCCTGACATTGCTAAAGAAGATGTGTCTTTGCCTGCCGGTGGACACTTTCGCTCGAGTGAATGAAGACTTTGGAAAACACACCAGCCACTACGGGCGATCAGGGGCCCTCAACTTTTGAAACCGCGATGGAAGTCCATCGTACACAGCATACCCATGGTCTTTCCGGAATGGGCAAGGGCTGTAACAAACCCACTTCCTTCTTTCGCTCGGTCTTGTCAACTTGACAAACATGGCATGTCTTGACATATGCTTGCACGTCTTCTTTCATCTTAGGCCAATGAAAAGATCGGGCCAGCAATGCCAACGTTCTCTCTTCTCCTGGGTGACCAACCCACTACGTATCATGTATTTCCTTCAACAACTCCCTCCTTAGCTTGCTTGAGCACATCCTGACTTTCACTCTCATGAAGTAAAGCAACTCATTCTCAAGTCAATATCACCTCGTGGTTCCTCTTTCACACTGTAACTAGCTTTTATTTTAAGTCTTGTGTGGAGCTTCCTATCTAACTCGCTCTTTGAAGTCTGCCACAACCAAACTCAACGATCCACGTGGCTCGCCTTCCTTCCCCTGCCAATAGCATACGCCGCTTGGTTGTGTCGACCCGGCTTGTGCACCCACATAAAGTCAAAGTCAGCTAAGAACTCTTACCATCGAGCTCGCTTGGCAGTAAGCTTCTTCTGAGTCTTGAAGGTGTTGGCTGTTGTCGGTTGTTAGGTGACGTGATGTGTGTAAAATATGCGCCTATATGCCTTGATGCAGAGTAGGTATCAAATAATATAGTGTACCTAAGTATGGATAATGATCCACACGGGGGATAAAATCTTGTTGACCCCTGCGAGTTTAGCCTTTGAATATTATCTGGATGTAAGCTTTGAGTGACAAATTAATTAATGTGTGAGATCAAACTAAACTAATTTATCTTAGTAAACTACTGTGTTGTGGAGACTAGGGCTATGTCTCCCCCTGCCACTTTTGATGGATTACTCCCTAGAATAATTACTATTCCATTATTCATGACTTGTGATGGCGAGGTGAACGTGCTGCCTCACGAAATACCCTCTCGAGGTGTATCCACCTATCTCACTAGGGTTGAGCGTATGTAGCTTGACCTTTCAAAATGCTTAAATGTTTTAACTTATGTCGCCGCCCCTCGGAATCGGGATATCTTTATTTACCAAATTGACCGAGGGTCGCTCTATTCAGATCCTTAGGCGTCCTCATCTCTCAATCTCGGATACCGAGTAAAACCATGCCAATGTTGGCCAGACATCACATGTATATAAATCACTGATATAGAGCAGATACTAACAAGTCATGAATAACTGAATACTATAAAGTCAAAAACTTAATCCATGCAATCGTGGCAAGGTTCAACAAAACCCTATGTATGAATCACAAGATTTATGCGGGCGTAATTACACCGCGTAATCTATCTATAAAACATCCCGATTTTATCATAAAGAAGAAAAGTATAAAGTAGGTCTCTTATACATTTGATGCGGGTCATTTCTTTCTACGCTTTTCCAGGTGCCCTCGTTCGTACGTTCTTCGATGCCCTCGATTTCTGGTCCTTTTTTCTTTTAATGATGGTGGCGGTGCGTGGCAGATTGCGATGTTGCAGCGTCGCTGACGTTGAGCGTCGCGGCGTTAACCCTTGTTGACTTCTCTTCTCGTTGACGGCGATCGCGATGTTGGGACATTCGCGGCGATTCTTTGCTGGTTTTACCGCTCTCTTGCTTCTCTTTGCTCGAAATGATCTCAAAAATTACTAGTTCCACATATTCACACAAAGTTTAGGAAATAATGTCGGGCTATAAAAATACGTATTTATCTATAAAATTAAGCTAAAACCATAAGACAGACACGGGTATGGCATGAGTGTTTTAGGAACTCATCATCAGTCACTACTACGAACCGCGTTCACATCAAGTAGTGCTTCCAAGTCTTAAGGCAATGGATGACAGTAGTCATCTCTTTCTCATGGGCGTTGTACCTTTGACCTGTTGCATTTAACTTCCAACTCTCGAATGCTATTGGATGCCCCTCTTGCACAAACGCACCACCTAAGGCCCTTTCCGACGCATCTGCATGCACTTCAAACAGCAACTCCAAGTCGGGCAGTCTCAAAACTGGCTTTGAGGTGATCGCATCCTTGAGCTTTTGGAAGGCAGCTTGGCACTCTGCATCCCATTGCCACTTCCTCTCTTTCTTCAAAAGGTTCGTGAGAGCATGGGCTATCTTGGAATAGCCCATAATAAATCTCTTGTAGTAGTTTGCTAAGCCAAGGAACGATCAAAGTTTTATCACCTTGGTCGGGGCTGGCTAATCTCGAATTGCTGCCACCTTCGCACCATCCATCCGAATCTGAGACTTCGAAATCAGATGACCCAAAAACTTGATCTCGGTTTGAGCAAACTCACACTTCTCTTTCTTGACATACAACTGATTCTGCTTCAATCTGTCAAACACCATCTCAAGGTGCACCACGTGATCTTGGTGTTTGTAGATCCTGATATAGATCAAATATACCACCACGAATGAATCCAGGAAGTCGAATAGGACATCATTCATGAGGTTAAAAAACGTTGTAGGAGCATTAGTTAATCCAAAAGGCAAAACTAAAAATTCAAAGCTTCCATACAGTGTTACATATGTAGTCTTGGCCTCGACTCCTTGACCCGCCGGCTTGCGATATCGATCACAAGTGCAGCTTGGTGAAGTACCGATAACGCTGTCGATCGAGCAATTCCGCGACTAAAGGTATGGTCTTTGTTCTTGATGCGTGACTTTATTCGATTGATGGTCCACCTGAATCGAAGCATTCATGCGCTTACGGCAACTCTTGATGCTCATACGGCGCTTTGGAGGCTGGACTAAGCCGCATCCGACAACCGTCAATTTCTTACGTAACTCGTTGACTGCGGTGGAGTCATCCGGGTAGGAGCTTGGCGGGGGTTCTCGATCTGACTTGCGAGCTCGATACGATGTCCGGAGTGCGCCTTCTCGATTGGCGAGCTGCTTAGAAGCGACTACGGAGGCATCACATCTGCAAATCTACTCAGTATGGGGACAATTGCATCTGGTACCTCAACTTGCTTGTCCGACTTGATCTCAATTAATGCCGCAACATACATGTGCTCACCCTTCCTCAGACCTTTCTCAAATTCTGAGGCGAGCAAGGTCTTATACAGGTCTCTTAGGCGACTTGTTGATCGCAGGCCACAAAGCATGGCGCTTCTCATCCATGATCACTTGAGTCCATTCAAGTGCGGCCAGTAAGGCTACCTTGGCTCTTTGGAAGAAATCGATTGCCTAAATAAAATCAAAGTCATCGAAGGAACAGGAAATCAATTGTACGCTTCGATCCCATCCCGAGATTGACATGTTCTTGGCCATGCCATGCGTCTCTTATTAGCGGTTATTCCGCGACTTTGAGCTTGTTGTCATCTACAGTGAAGCTGTCAGAAGTTCTTAATTTGTCTCCTTTGTTGATAAAAAATTTTGGGTTGCCCCACTGTCTACCAATGCCATAATTTTCTGCCCACCAGTCAGCAACTCAACATACATCAGTCCCTTGTGAGTCACCTCGGCTCGAATGGCGTTCAATAACTGAAGAGGATTGGCTCTAATAGGGCCCTCTGCCCCACTATTTTCCCCGTCTTCTGCTATGATTGCATTGAGCTTCTCCTTCTTTAGTAGATCTCTTTTTCGATGTAGCCCGTGCAGATGCCAGCATCAACGACACGACCAGTTTGTGAGGAAGTCCCTCTCTCCCCCACTTTAGCCATCGTATCCTGCGACTTCTTCCAATCCTTGCCTCTACTCTTGGAGGTCTTTGATTCTGACTTAAGTTTCAACTCTTATGGCCTTTCCGCTTGGTGGGAGTAAGGAGAAGAGGTCACTTTCTGTATCGGATAGGCGGTCTGGCTGGCACGCCATTCTTTGATGAGTCTTGGACACCCTGCCTCCTCAATTATGTTTGAGCCATCCCGCTTCAACGGGACATGAAGTTGAACATCTTGTTGACTTCGGACATGTCCTTGATGTCAAGGATCAACGAGCTAAACTCCTGCACATAGTCCTGGCGAGCCGGGTGCAGCGAGCTTAACCGGGGACTCTACTGTATCCATCTTTGTGTTTGTGGAAGGCGATCCTTCAACTCTTTCTACAAGATCTCTCATCTCTCGATCTTTGGTCGACCAGCAGCAGTAGCATCACTCGATCTAGTCCGCCACCAAAGCTTTGCATCACTCGTCAAATACATGGTGGTTATCGTTACTTGTTCCTGCTTGGTATTCGAGATTGCTTGATGAAGTATTGCTCCATGTCTAGAGGAAGTTCTCGAAGTCTTTGGCACTCGGCACACCACCAAAAGGCTTGGACTCGGGTACCGCAGCTGCGGGAGGCGGATCTGCGGCGGATGGTTGTGCACACTGCATCCGCGCCCGGAAAACGATCTCACCCTCAAGAGATCTTGTCCGCTCCTCGAACTCCTCGGTCATGGCCTGCATTCTGTCATGGAGGGTCTCCATCCGTTCCTCAACGGCCTTCTCACGAGTCTCCATCGATTCTCGCTTCGAGCCTAGCAACAAGAAGGATTCCAAATTAAATTAATAAATAGAAGTGGAAAAACACTAATTTTTTTAAATCAAATAATTGCATATTTTTTAAAAACAATAAAATAATTGCAGTATATTTGGTTTTTATTCTGCTGGAATATTTTCAATGACATAATAGACGATTTTCTTTCATTATAACCAATCATATGAAAATAAAATTGATTGAGCCGCGTAAAAATCTCTAACACCCTTGTATAAACTATTTTAATGTTATGTTCTCTTTCTTTCTTTTTTTTTCTATTCATTTTATTTATCACATTGTATAGTATCCTGTTCTAGTATTCTGGTTTTACAAGGATTCGAATCGGAAACTCCCGTTTCCCATCTCATTCTTTTACTACTTGAGGTTAAGGGCTATTGTTATGATCTTTTAACTTTAAAAAATAATTTTTATTTCGTTAAGATTTAGTACACCGCGGCAATTAAAACGAATGAGACAAATTTTAAAAATCATAATTTCATGACTGCATGATTAATTGATTACTGAAAGAGCTTCTGGTGGTGGTGGTTCTCCACCTTGGTCATTCGTTAAAAGGACTCTTTGGATAAGCTCCTTTTCACAGAAAGTAATATAAATATTTCAATGACATTTAAGAAGAAAAATGCGGAAGATGAGACCACATGTGGTGGTGGTGGTGCGTGATGGTGACCCGATACTAGTAACGACTGACTATCGAACAAGTCGGCATCCACCCGACCAGGGCTTTCTGATATTTTACAATTATAGGTGGGAGATAATTGTTTTATGCGGTCTTGAGTTCAAATCCTGGGAATCTGACTTTCGCTATGTAGTAAAGTTTTATCGCTTTAATGGTCCTCTTGACTCATATAGGGATTACTCTGGGTGTGATATGACTTAAAGGCATATTCCATGTGGCAATACATCGGAGCCACTCATAGCATTGATATGACTTAAAAACATCTTTCATCTTGCATAAGGCCCTCAAAACACCTCATGGTCTCATAGTCTAACACAAAAAACATTTATAATTACAGGTAAACAAAAATAGCCTTAAAAAAATTTAAAAAAAAAACATATCCTAGATTTGGATAATCAGTGTCTTTATAATTTTCATTTTTGTTAGTAAACTTCTAACTGCAGTGACACAAACTGTATATTTCATTTATTTCATTTGACTAGTAGTTTTCTAGGGTAGACCTTCAACTAAAGAGACATACATTAATTAATTATACATTCTTTGAAACCATATCTTATGCAGTGTTGCCTATATATGAACATGCATAGCCTGACATACATATCATGAGAGAATCAAAGTAGATTAAGAATGGATATGCTAATCAGATATTTAATTTGTCTTTTATGTGAAGCTTATAGGAATATTGGTCTTGAAATAATTAAAAATTATGTCCTTGACTTGTAATGGTCGACTTAAAAGATGTGTTTTTTTCACACTTGGAAGGTTGGTTGAGACATTCTTAAATGTTATTGAGAAAGTTTCTCTTCAAATGAACCAAAATCCATAATAACTATAGGGTTGATATCATCATGTTGGGCCCCAAAAAATGTTAAGATCATACTTACAAACATTTTAGATTCATTTACAAAGAATCTAAAATGAATCTAAAATGACGCCCCAAAACCGGGGGTCCCGTTGATTACCCGTCAACCTGCGGAAAATCCATACGTCTGTGAGGCAGCATGCAGTAAAAATGGCCACTTGGGCCTATATACCCAATGCTCATCAAAACATACCCAGCCATATTCTAATAGTCCAAGAGTTATTTCATTACTCTTAATAAATACATATTAAAATCTACAATTCTAGCCACATATTATCCGAAACATTAAAAACCCACGGCTTGAGCTTTCTTCAAAATCGGCCTCTAAGAGTGAGCCATCATCTCGAATGCTCTCACATGCGAAAAAAAAATTCCCTTGACGGGTGAGCTATTCTTGATGGTGGAATCACCTAAATGGGTTACTCTCCACCTAAGTGCATATCTGATGCTCGATTTAAACATACTCAAGTAAATATGTGATCCTACTTGAATGTCTACATGACCATTCCCATGTCTCGAGTCCTCACCGACTCCTTCACACTTGCCTAAGCCATGTATGAGAAAAATATCATTTTCAAAACAAAACTTGTTGTTTTCGAAAATACACTACAGAAGTGTCGGTAAAAAGATGGGACTACCCTCCGAGGCGAATGTGTTGGAGAACTTCGAAAGCGATCGTAGTCCTCATACGAAGTATTCTGTTGGATGAGTCCTCCCCAACCCCATTCTCGAAAAATCATCGTAAAAATTCCTTTATAACCATGTTCGTTTTCGAGAAAAATTACGATGTTAATGCACTCACACACTTAGTCCCAGGTTACCCGGTGCATATGAAATGCATTATGCCATTTCAATTATGTTTATACAATATAATTATGCATATATTCACAAGAATTACATTCACGCCACATGTAATTTAACAAAGATCAACCATCACCCAAACTAGCTCACTTGAGCTATTCGATGATCAAACATGTCGCCCAATTAGCTCATTTGAAGCGATTCACAATCTCATCTGCAATGGCCTACACTCGCAGTTATGTTCATATAATTGAGCAAATCCACATTCATCTCCGATGGCACATACACAGGTATATTCCATATAGTGAGACAAATCATGTTAAAACATCAAACATGCATTAACACTCTCTATTTCTTTGATCCAACTTGACTCAAACGAATTTCTCTTGTAATTTCTCAATCCATTACACAAAAATGACTCGCATGGGCTAATTAACGTCTGGCTTAATTCAATTTGAATCCACTTTCAAACCAAGCACATTTTCTCATAAAATGCAGGAATTACTATTCACACTCCTTTATTCATGTGTCACTATTCACATGTCACTATTCACATGTCACTATTCATACAAAAAACATAACAGTGGGCTGTCCGTGGGCAGCCCACTCACCAAACGTCGGTTCCTCTTGGTGGAACCGAATTCCATACCCATTTCCGGTCTCCTACTCACAGCTATGATTTATCGGTTTGCCGGAAATGGGTTCAATTTCCACACTTCGGTTCCAAGATTTAGGACCAATCAAACGACCACTCACGGCCTTAAACCAACACAAACATTTACAAAACACTTAAACAAGGGGTAAAACAAGTAGGATAAAACCCATACCTCACGGAGTTTGTTGAAAACTCCCGAAACCGGTGCCCACGTGTAGTCCTCGATGTGTAGAACCACTTTGCTTCTTGGCCCGAAGAAATCCGACGGTCCGATCAGCCGTAAACCTAGAGAGATGGTGCTCTCTCTCTCTAGAAAAATAAAAAATCTAACCTCACTGCATCCCTTTTTTTTTCCTCCTGCACGTTTGGTCTTCTTTTTCCATTTCCCTCCCTTTCTCCTACGAATTCTTTTCCTTTGTTTTTATTCCTTCCTTTTGCTTTTCTCTTTTGCTCTTTCTCATTTCTTTTTGTTTTTCTTTTCTCCTCTTCCTATTTCTCATCTCATTTTTCTTGCATTTCTCTCTATTTGGAGCATTATTGATATATGGGTCAAGGGAATTCCTCCCCCCTTCACTCCAGAAAGCGAATGTGTGGCTATCCCATTTTATTCATTTCTTTTATTTCATGAATTCCTCTTTATGACATCATCACTTACATGGCTCAATGGGGCCATGGAATTCCTTCCACACATAGCCCCAATTGTGAGCCACTCCTTGATACCCGAGTGTCGTTCTCTTGAGTTGCCGGTGGCAATCACCTGCGCTGATAAGTATTAAGTCGGGCTTGTGCCTTGAAAAACATGAAATCCCGGAGCCACCTCGGAATCCAATGAAGTCGGCGTGGTAGCTAAATTTCACGGAGACGATTTCAAACGGAGGAGAGATCCATTTAAATGTCAGAGATCTGGAAAAATTTCGGATTTTTACCTAAATTACGATTTTGCCCTTTTTGAGAAAAATTGGAATTTCCTCGGGTCTTCGTTCTCCCATCCTTAAAAGAATTTCGTCGAAATTCCTTTATCACGCATCCAACCACTTTGCATATGTAACCTCACACCCAACTCAGGCGGGTGTCGGTGTGACAACGACTGGGTCTCAGTCTGTGGCACATTGGTGTCATTTGCATCCCACGTATTAAGAATGATTCAGCCAGCCGATTATGTCTACCACCCTATGGTCCACCATGAACAGAATCACTGAGATCCCTGACTCACGATCTCGACACATCTGACCAACTCTCACCCTAGATCCTAGGGAAGAAATCTCTCATATTATGGTTTTCCTAAAGGCCTCAACCTCTAATCTCAAACCTATCACACAAGATGCATTAAGGAATGAACATGACGCATCCAATTCAAACGCTACTCTAGTCAACAAATGCGAGAGTAGAAACGTACCCTGTATATCCAGCTAATTTGCATGCTCAGTCTCTGTACTATGAGACCTCTGCCTCCTAAGACTGATCTGCTTTGATAATGCAGGGTGGCGGTAATGGTGTGCGATCATCTTGACTGACCCCGAGACTCTGGGCACAGAGCCTATGCTCGCCTCGACCTGCGCTCACGGCCTAGCCTGTGTGAGCCAGCCGTGCACGTGAAGTACTAGGTGGCGAGTCCCTCGGTGACCCACACTAGGGTGTGGAGAAACAAAGCATCATCGCTCATGTCCCTGTTGTGGGGCCCCTTGCAGTCCCCAAACCTCGGGATCCACTGCCTCCCCGAGGGCAATCCCTCACTCATATGTCAGGGTTCTGGCAATGGTAGCACACCATGCGTCTTGTTGGCAACCACCTTGTCTCAACGATGATTGGGTGGGGTGTCCCGTAACAGCAAGTTCCTACCTCGTGGACAATCACAATCGAGAAAGTTTATAAGATTTTGCTCGGCAAAAATAACACATCATCTGCCCTGCCTGACTAAATGTCCCATCTTGGCCTTGGTCCTGATGACCTCGGCCTTGTCTTGGATATCCTTGCAAAACAGAGGTCTTCTGCTTCTTTCCCGGGTTGGAAGAAGATGGATCTTCCTTCCTCTTAGTACCAACACCCATATCTTGGATGCCTGGGTGTGTGTCAGCTCCTCCCTCTTTTACTAATGGAGGATGATGTCTTCGCTATTTGGAGGTCATTTGACCCGCCCTGGCTCACTATTTGTAAAACTCGAGAAAAATTCAATTTTTCTGAAAAAGGGTAAAATGGTAATTTCAGTTGAAAATCGGAAATTCTCTAGATCTCGGATGACGAAACGGACTGCGCCGTTAAATTAGTCTCGCGAAATCTAGTGACCCAGAAAAGTTTCGTCGGTCGAAGAGTCATAATATTTTGAATTTACGGGTGATAAATGTAGGTGACTTCGGGGCGAGATTTTTGAGAAAATCTCTGAAGTCGGGAAGTGAAACGATTTAAGTTCATTTCTGATAAAGTGAAGGCGAAAAGAAATAAAATTTTTTAGGCGAAATGGACTCGAATGATGTAATGAAATGGATTTATCAAAATGATAATAATAATAATAATAATAATAATAATAATAATATATTATTATTATTATAATAAAATAAAAAGGAAAAAATCAGTCAAACGGAGGAAGTCGTCGTGGAGAGAGAGAGGTGAGAGAATTTTGTTTTTATTTTCTCTTTTAGTTTCTTTTTTTCATATCTACAATCGGATAGTCGGATTTCGTCATTTGAAGCAAAATTGATCTGCTTGATGAGGAGCTACGCGTGGACACCAAAAAGTTGGAGTTTAGACAAACTCCGTGAGGTAGGGGTTTTATCCTACTTGTTTTACCCCTTGTTTAAGTGTTTTATAAATGTTTGTGTTGGTTTGAGGCCGTGAGGGGCCGTTTGATCGGTTCCAAATCTTAGAACCGAAGTGTGGAAATTTTTGGGATATTTTTGGTCAGTCCGGATCAGTTTAGGGACTGATTTTATCATAATTTATATAATAAATTGTGTTTGGTAGTAGGAGGCCAGAAATGGGTATGGAATTCCAGTTCCACGAAGGCAAATGTAGGAGGAGTGTTTGCCAGTGGACCCATTACATGCTGTTTTGGGATTTGTTAAAAGGAGTCCGGGTTTCTATAATGGTGGACCCAAAATCGTCCATATGTTGTGTGCTTGAGTTGTTTGAAATGAATGGCTTGGTAATGCGGAAATAGATAGGTTAAGACATGATTTAAATGTGTTAACACAACACGATTATGGAATAAAATTGTGTTGTAAGTCGTGGAGATGATATTGTAAATTGCTTTCGAGTAGGCTAATTTGGGAGTTGTTGATGAAAGAAATTAATAGGTTAATGTTTGATGTGTTAACATGAGGCCACAATTATATAGATATAATTGTGTGTGTAAACCATTGGAGATGAGATTGTGATTTAACTCAAGTGAGCTAAATTAGGTGATGGTTGATGTGTTGGATTACATGTGTGTAGTTGCTTAGTTGATTAAAATATGCATATTGACATATTGTAAAAATGGTTTTTGAAAATGGCATAATGCATTTTTCATATGCTGAGTAACCTAAGTTGGTGTGAGTGCATGACATGGATTTTGTAAGCGGGCATGTGTTTGCGAAGGAATTTCACATGATGATATTAAGAGGAATTGGGTTGGGAGATGGGCTGAGTTATTTCGGGATGAGGACCATGATTGTTTGGACTCACCAACCAATTAAGCCTCGAAGGAGTAGTCCATAATGCACACAAGACACTTCAGTGGTTTATTTTCAAGAACAGCAAGTTTTGTTTTGAAAATGATGTTTTTCTCATACATAGCTTAGGCAAGTGTGAGGGTCGGTGAGGACTCGAGACATGGGACGGGCCGTTTGGACGATTTCAAGTAGGATCTGCAATGTTGCTTGAGTGTGTGTTTAAATTGGAGCATTACATGCACTTAGGTGGAAGTAGCCATTTAGGGTAATTCCACTGTTGGGCGATAGCTCACTACTGTCGGGAACAATTTTAGATGCGGGGGGTGTTGAAGACAACAACTCATCTTAGAGGCCGATTTTGAAGAAAGTCGGGTTGTGGCTTTGATGGTTTTTGGATAATATGTATTAGAATTGTAAATTTTAATATGTATGTGTATTAAGAAATGTATAACTCTTGGACCTTGAGGTGGTTGGATATTCCATTTTAGTATTAGTTTATGGGCCTAAGAGGCCATTTTCCACTCGGGTATGCGTCTGGGTGATCACGAGATGTATGGGTCTCCGCAGGTTGACGGGTAGTAGACGGACCCCGATTTTTGGGCGTCACTTGGCTAATTGCACATGCCTATCGGCGGCGTGTACCAATCCCTCTGGCCTGTGAGCCTTTGTGGTCAAGCCGTGGTGCTGACCAGTATCGTGGGCGCCTCTCAGCCTAAGCCTCGACTAGCCATCTACTCAGGTATTAGTGATTCAAATTTAACATTGATGTCTCTAGCGTAAACACCCTTGAGACACTATTCATACCTATATAACATTTGCTAAATGTCCTGCATTTATAAGCAATAAGACAATTGATTCCCATATCAAAATCATTTTTATCAACAAAAATTTTATTTTGAAAATTTAATTTTACAAAATTTTATTCTATTTATTATTATTTTTTCCAGTTTACACATAAAACTCGAAAATTTTTCCAACACCTAAGGTTTTAATTTCTACGACCTAGTGTTCACATTTTTCCTATGCTATTCATCAAGCATATAAGCACACAATTCATAACAATCAACATGCTATACACATCATTCACACATCAATCACCAAAGTGCACAAGGAATGTGTGTTCTGACCCGTGCCCATCAAGTCCTAGGTAATCGTATACCTAACTTATCGAAACTAAGCTCTAGGTATTTCTAAACCTAGGCTCTTATACTGGTTGTGACACTAAGCGGGAGTCCAGTTGGCTAAAGTGTCTGCAGAATCCATACGTCTCGTATCCTGAGAACGCATACACAGTAAAATGGCCACTTGGGCCCGTATACAATGCTCATCAATACATAAACCCAACTATATTCAATAGTCTAAGGTTATTTCATTGCTCTTAATACAAATACATATTAAAATCTCTGATTCTAGCCATATTATCCAAAACATCAAAACCCTGACTTGACCTCATTAAATCGGCCTCTAAAGTGAGCCATCATCTCGAATGCTCTCTGAACCTGAAAAAAATATTCCCTCGACAGGGTGAGCTATCGCCCAATAGTAGAATCACCCTAAATGGGTTACTCTCCACCTAAGTGCATATGCAATGTTCTAAATTTAAACACACACTCAAGTAATCACATTGATACTTGAATATCTACATGCTGAATACACATGTCTCTAGGTCTCCATAAACTCCTGCACTTGCCTAAGCCATGTATGAGAAAAATATCATTTTCAAAACAAAACTTGTTTAAATACCTCTGCAAATGTGTCGGTAAAAGATGAAATATAGTAGATGTGTTGGAGAACTTCAGAACTGTAAACCCTGACCTTATTGAATGTTATAATAAGTAGTTATTAGACTGATTTGGTCGAATGATAGAAGCGAGGTGGATTAAATTTAGAGCAGCTCTGGTTTTATCATTTGGGCATGAAGTGAAAATTTTCGAAAATTGTAATAAGATTACTTACTAATGAATCGTGATTTTTTCTTATTTTATAGGATGGAGGGGTTGCAAGGGATTTTAAGAACCACTAGTTCTGTGTTAATTTAATATTTAGAAGGAATAGGAGATTTAAGTAAATATTGATTCCGATTTGAAAAATTGGAGTCTGTCTTGAAATTTTTTGAGTGAGGTAGAAATCAAAATGTCGAGTCCCGATCATAGAGTCTATGAGCGAAGCAGTGAAAGCGAGTCCGTTTGGATAGTTTCGGTGATCGAGCGTGGTCGGGTAATAATACGCTGTGTCGGGTTCTGGAATTTTAATGATTTTAAATCGATTTCGGTGATTTCGAGCACAGGAAATTCTTGTGAAGGATTTAGTTAAAATATTTATGTTCAAATTTAAATATAGGCGACCATAGAATATTTTTGACATATAATCGATATAAACGATGCCAGTGGCCCGAGATAAAATGCTATAATGGAATGTTAGTGTATGTAATCAAATCTTTCTTAATGGCTAAGTTATGATTTTAAATAATGGGTAAATGACTTGGTCTCATGGGAATGGACCCGATGAAGCTGGATAAAGCAGTGTTCATTTCAAACCAACCAATGATATTTTGTTACTTAAGGGCACTTTTGGAATAATATTTTAAGTGCAAATTTGGGGATTGAGGTGCAAAAAGGGGATCACGTATAGGAGAGGAAAGAAAGGAGAAAGAGAGAAAAGAAAGGGAAGAAAGGAGAAAGAGGAAGAAAGGAGAAATCGAGTTGGGGAGGTGAGTTTTGCTGTTTTGAACTTTCAAGTGATCTCAAGGAGATCAAGGAAGAAGACAAAGGAAACCAAGAAACAGTAAGTTTTCATGGTGGAAAGTTGGATTTTTATGTTTTTCATGCCTAATGATTTGATTTTCTTGTATGGATGTTAAATTAGTGGCGTTTAGGGTTCTGAATGATGATTTTTGAGATAAATTGAGAAAGCCATGGATTAGATTAGGGTTTTGACAAATCAAGTGAATGAATGGTTAGGGTTTGATGTAGACTTTTTTTATTGTGATATGTTGAAATGGGTATAATGCATCAGATTTAAGTGTTTAAATTAGAAAGAAAAATGGAAGAGAAACACGATTTGGTAAGAATTTTTGGGCCTTGATCTCGGTACAGGAAATGTCCTGTTTTCCTGTTTTGACCAGTTTTACACACACAGGTATTTTGTATAACTTGCTCATTTGGTCGAGTGGTGATTGAGTGCAAGGTAAAATAGACCACAGGGAAAATTTATCTGAGTAAGTTTATGCAAATTGTCAACTTAAAGTGCCCAGAAAATGGTTCCAAAGTGGAGCTATGTGCAGATTTCATTTCTGCCAAACTGAGTTATTTGTTGTGCAGATTGTGTTATATAGTTTGAGGCTTTAGAGATGGAATTTTAAGTGAAATTTAAAAGAGATGTTATTTGATATATCAAGAACTGATCTGGAGAGTTTCATAAATTTTGAAGACCGTTTGAATAATTTTTTGAGTCAAAGTCTAGGGTATGGTTTGGAAAAGGTTGGCCAAAATGAATGAGTTTTTAGTGCTTAAGGTAATTTGTTCATTTGGCTTTAAATGAATGTGTGGGTGGATTGAAATGGAAGTTATGATTAATGTATAGTTGTGGTTTTCTTGAAAAGATTGAAAAGGACTATCGGATGGGAAAGCGGGGTCGACGGAAGCAAGCGGAGATTGAGCGGTGGTAGTAGTGAAAATGATATTTTGAAATTTAGTTTTTTAAAGTGAATGGTTTTAATGTTAAGGCGAAAGTTTAATGTAAATTTTTATTGCCAGGTCCACACCCCTTCGTGACCAGGGGTGCCCTTGGTGGCCTTTAGTAGGATCCACATCGTAACCAGGTGCCCTTGGTGGGTCCTCTGCGGGAATATCATGCCCTCCCCTGGCATTTCTTTAGCCTAGTAGAACTCGGCCCGGGACCGGGGCTTAAGGTCGATGAGACATCCTGCACTGCGGCTGAGCTACTGGCTCGGTTGGTGAGTAGAATGCTCCTGGCAGCAAGCACGATCTGAGTTGTGCGGAGAAAGCGAAAGAATGCTGAGGCGTGTTCTGTGATGGACCACGAGAAGAGCACCGGTGATTACGAAGGTGGACGATGAGCCACACGAGGCTTCCCATGATCCGGTAATGAACAACTTTGATCATGGTCCTCATCAGAAATGATGCATTTGGGCCAGTCTCCCAAACCCGTTCTTGAAAAATCATCTGTGAAATTCCTTTACCGCAACCATGTTCGTTTTTCGAAAATTGGTATGGAAGTGCATTCGCGCGCAAATTACAGGTTACAGTGCATATGAAATGCATTATGCCATTTCAATCATGTTTATACAATATATCAATTATGCATATATTAAATTACATTCACGCGCATGTAATTTAACATTGAATACATGTCGCTGGCCATTCAGCAGGCTATTGATATTGATCAAGCATCACCAAAATTAGCTCATTGAGCAGATTCCCAATCTCATCTCCAATAGTATACGCTCGCGATTATATTCCATATAATTGGGCACATCTAATTTCATCTCGATGGCACATACCGCAGTTATATTCCGTATAATTGAGACAAAATCATATTAAAATATCAAGCTTAGCCATTAACCTATCTATTTATTTGATCAACCAACTCAAGCCATTCTCTTAAACAATTTCTCAATCCATTACACAAAATTAGCTCGCGTGGGCTAATTAACGTACACGAGCAATTCAATTTGAATCACTCGACGACACATTTTCTCTGAAATGTTATGTGATTACTATTCATCAGTATTCATGTGTCATTATTAAGTATGTCGTTATTCGCGTAATAGGTATTCATGTTTCACTTTATTCACATATCACTATTCATGTGTCACTATTCACCTTGAAAAACATAACGATTATGAGTTTGTCGGTAGGCGACCACGCTCTACAACACGTCGGTTCCTCTTGAGGTGGAGGCGAATTCCATACCATTCCCAGGTCTCCTACTCACCAAAACCTGATTTATTGTCACGGAATTGCCAAATGGGTTCCAAAAATTTCACGCCGGTTCAGATTTGGGATCGATCAAATAGCCACTCACGACCTCAAACCAACACAAGCATTTACAAAACACTTAAACAAGTAGGATAAAATCCCTATCTCACGGAGTTTGTCGAAAACTCCTGAAACTGGTGCCCACGTGTAGTCCTCGATGTGTAGAACCACTTTGCTTCTTGGCCGAAGAAATCCGACGGTCCGATCTAGTAGTAAACCCTAGAGATATGGTGCTCTCTCTCTAGAAAATAAAATCTAGCCTCAGCTGCGTACTTTTTTCTCGCGCGTTTGGTCTTCTTTTTTAAATTTATCATTTCTCCTGCAATTCTTTAAACTGGTTTTATTCCTTCCTTTTTCTTTTCTCTTTTGCTCTTTCTCATTTCTTTTTGTTTTTCTTTTTTCCTCTTCCTATTTCTCATCTCATTTTTTTTTTTTGGCATTTCTCCTCCTATTTGGAGCATTATTGACCGTATGGGTCAGAGGAGGAAATTTCCTCCTTCTCGAGCGAATGTGTGGCTATCCGTTCCAATTCTTTTCTTTTATTTATAATTATCTTTATGACGTCGTCGCTTCACGTGGCTCGATGTGGCGTGGAATTTATTCCACACATGGCTAATTGAGCCACTCCTTCAATGCCAAGTGTCATTCTCTTGAGGTGCCATGTGGCATCACCCAACCTTCTGTGTGTCATCAGGCCTCCCCGTACCTCGGCATTGAAATCGGGCCGCCGAATCCGTGAGGTCGACGTGGTAGCTAAATTTCACGAAGGCGATTTCACGGAGAAGTGGTTTCGTCATCCAAGATCTAGAAAAATTTCGATTTTGCGAAATTACGATTTTCTTACTTTTTGAGAAAATTGGAATTTTCTCGGGTCTTGATAAATTATTTAAGTGATTTATGAACAATTTATCACTAAATTAATCTAGGCTATATTTTTTTCCCATAAAATGCTAAGAAAAAGGCAAGGGAAAGAAAAAATTAAGTAGAGTAAAAATAGGGTTAAGTCACACATTATTTTTACTTACTACTTCAAACAAATTTTATTATTTTTACTCATTAATATAAAAATTAAATAATTTTAAGAATTTGTAAGTTTTTAAGTAATTTTATTTATATTTATAACTTTTTAAGTAATTTTATTTATATTTGATTTTCTTTAGAGCTATATTTGGTTCCAAAAATTTTGAGGGAAAATCAAAGGAAAGAAAAACTTAGAGGAAAAGTAGAACAAAAAAAAAGAAGAAATATAAAAATAGAAATTAGATTCCATATAATATTTTCATTTGATAATATAATCGATTTATTTATTTAAACTCATCAATATAAAAGATTAAATAATTTTAAAACACTTAAATTTCTAAGTAATTTTATTTATATTTGATTTTTTTTAAATTATTAGACAATCATACATAAGAAAATTAATTTCCTTAACGTTTTCTTTCTTTCTTTAGTGTTTTTTCAAGAACTAAACACAACATAAATTTTTTTAATAGACAACTAAACATGATAAAAACATTTTTCTTAACATTTTTTTTCTTTACTTAGTACTTTTCAAAAACCAAATATATCCTTAGTGTTTTTATCCCCCTCAACTTATTTTCTCGATCCGCCACTAAATGCATTGATGATCATAGGGTCCCGATTACTTGTAGCGCTAAATTTTCAAATTAGCTGAAGAATGGATATGCTATTTAGATATAATTTGTATTCATTGTGAAGATTTTGAAGATTGGTATAAAGGGAATAAAAAATGGGGGTGGTATGGTGACATGTTCACCATTTCTGACTTTAATGGATATGTATGTTTAGATAGCGGAGTTGAAAATGAAAACCCTTCAAAATATTAAGAAAGACTCAATCCAAATGAACTCAAATCTACAATATTTTTATAGGGTTTTCAGATTGATTGTCCTGCTTAAGAATTTTGGAGCCAAGGGGATGGAACAAAATTTTGAAGCCACTGTAAATATAAGGTGTATAAATGCCCCTGAGTTTTGCGAGTATTTTTCACTTTGCCATTGAACTTTTTTCAATCCCAAGATACCTTTGACGTTTACTTTCACAGCTCAATTATACTTATACCTTTAGAAAATGCCACAGATGGATAAACGCACTTTAAAATACCTGTTAAATATCTCACACTGTTAGAGTTTCCAACCTAATTGTAACTTCTTTTAACGGGATTAGTAAGGTGGTGCAATGTCTTAAATTATCTTAACCAAAGTTTAGGGGTAAAGTAAGGCATGGGCACAAAACTCGAAGGCATTTGTGCACCTTATCCGAGCCATTGTACGTGTATTTATAAGGGACTTGCCCAAAATTAATGTATAGAAGCAGCTGAAATCTGCCTCATCCCAAGAAAACTAAAAAAACTCCTTTTAATGATTATCATGCATGATAGCGTGATTTTGAGACAATCATATTCAATAATTTTATGCATTCCTTGGAAATACGACTATAAAAAAGGCCTTCTTTTATCATTGTTATGAAGAATATATCTGGCTGATTTATGCACAGCAACAAGAGCTGCTGGACATGCATGCATGTTGTATGCACCTAATTGATCATTATTACTCCTAAAGCGACACGTTGGTGGTAGTTTTCTACTTTGATCAATGTCTTTTAAGATGGAAAATTTTTTTATGAATCGTTAATATGACTCCAATCCAACAAATTTTCCATCTACTTGGATTGGGTATTATTGTGATTAGTAAACAAAGCAGTGGTAATCAGTGAAGAAAGCGGAGAAAATTAAGCAGGCACACACTGGTTTGATAGCATGTCATCTACGGGAATAGTGGTTAGAAACTTTCATTATCATCAAATAGGGTTACATATAAGGGTGTTATAATAACCATACGAGTATGAAAAATTACAAAAATACCTCACTCTTGTATGCAGAAGCCTCGTACCCTTAACTTATTATTTCGTCCCTCAACAAAAGAAGATAAACTTGAAAGGAAAATTATGTCAGAAAGCAGTGAGGCTTTTTAACACTCCACTCAACACTTGTTCCTTTTCCTCCATACATATGTTTCTCTCAAATATGAGCCACATACTACAAAAAGTATAATTAATTTTAGATCAAATTCGTTGTCTCTTATAAATAGTAATTTTCACCTCAAAAAGAGTAAAATATTCTTGTTGCCATATAATTATAGACTTCCTTTAATCATGTCCACATATTTTAAAGTGATGATCCTTATTGCTAATCTCAAAATCAATCATATTTACTCGGTTCGATGTTGTTCCTTTTCCTCCATACATATGTTTTCCTCGAATATGAGGCACGTAACCACTCTGAGTCTCTAGTATAATCAAGTTTAGGTCATCTGTTCTCTTATAAATAATAATTTTCACCTTAAAAGAGTAACAATTTCTTATTGTCATATAATCATATACTTCTTTCAATCATATCGCCTTATATTTTAAAGTGATGATGACCCCTCACAATCTCAAATCAATCATATTTACTCGATTAATGCAAGGTATTATAAAGTAGGTAGCATAATTTTTCCCAGATGTGACCCTAATTTTCACTCCGAATTTTCATAAAAGGGATTTTGCATAAGTCCATACACGTGTATATCCAATCAGATTAAGAAAAGACACGTATATATATTCAATCAAACAAATGCAATGGTGGTGCCCCAGTTGCTGAAAGCTGATCAATTTCAACAAATTCCATCAGCCGCCAACCAGTCTTCCACAAACATCCAATGGATCAAAGACTAACATAGAGCAATAACCAAGAAAAAATAAATAAACAATAATAATATTAAGTGTTGGGTTATGGCCATGGATAGCCCATGTGGACTTGTCCCGACCTAAAATCCATAGACTAGGGATGTCTTACAGAAATGATGCGTATCAAAACCTATAAGTTTAGGAATAATACACACATTGAAGAGTTTTCTCCCATTACCCAAGAAGGGTGTTTGTACCGTGATTCCAAGATACAAATTTTAGTAATATGTTTTGATGATGCATTTTCATCGGAAGCGGGAATTTGGAGCGTGTTTGGAATATTTGGTAGGAATTTGGAACTATCATTGGGCGGTCCAGTTGACTCTGGACGTGGACTCATGTCTACAACGAAAACAAGAAAAAAAAAAGAGAGGATCAGCGGGGCTGCGGGTTGCCGCTCCGATGCCTAAGTCAGTTCTTTCATGTGGAAGAGAATATCAACTGCTTAGGGAATGAAGTATTGGTGCATAAGTCTGCGTACCTTTCACCGATGGGGTGGCCTGGTATTTATAGTATATGTTTTTCCCAATTTGATGGTGATAAAGTTCTCTCTTATTGGATGGGATTTTATTTCCTTATCATTGTCAGTTAATAAGGGATAGTGATCGCGATTATTAGGAATTATCCTACTTCCCTTATTAGTGAGATTTGGTTTGATTCTGAGGATAAAGCGGTTATTGGGAATTATCCCTTCCCTTATTAAGGTGAGATTTGTTTTGATTTACAAGATGTAGGCTCTTTTCGTTTATCCGCGTTACCGACCTTTGGGCGGATGGCTGAGCTCCATTTTTGGGCTGTGCCACGAGCACAGCGTTTTTCTTGGCCTACTTATAAGTCTTCTTTTAATCCTGCGTCTTGGGCTTGGGAGAGTGGGCCTAGGCACGGGAGAGTGGGCCTGGGTGCCTTTTTTTTAAACTCAATCATGTTGCTTGAAGCGTTAAAGACATAGGATCTGTGCTCAACAAGTACCCGCTTCCTTATAATAAATCATGTTTTCTTGTAATAATAATAATAATAATAATAATAATAATAATCACATGAGTGCATATTGCCCCTAAGTTTGTTTTCCAACTCAGTGTGACAAAAATTAAATTATCTTCTTCCTTTCGTTCATGTGGCCTAGAGATATATGTCGAACGGTCCACTAGTCTTTGGTGGCATGTTCCATGCAGTGGTGGTGGATAGACATGATATATATTTGAGAGCGTCAAAGTAACTGAAGAATGGATATCCTATTCACCTAATTTATATTTTATGTGAAAAAACTTTAGATTAAAATATGGCTAGGCTGAATAGATGAAAGACTTTATTATCATATTCTATGGATGGAATTAAAAATGGGGAGTCTTGACATATGTTTCAACTTTGTGTTTAAAATTGTATGTATGAATATTGTTTATTGAAAAAAAAAAATAGTTGACTGATCATGAAAAAATATTGGCAGCCACTCTTAATTATTATAAGCTAAATTCTGAAGCCTGAGTATGGATTTATTAAATTATTTAATGTGGAGTATGATATTTATATTAAACTTAAATCTATAAATTTGAGCCTTTAGAAAAAGTGTCGTTTAACATTATATCAGAACTTGACCTGGCCGAGATATCATGGTAATGTTGGAGCCACATTATGTCAGGTCATTTGTCCCCACTAAGCGGAGCCACACTTGTTTCTGGTCATTTGTGTCCCCTCGAAAGGAAATCTATCTTACCACTTGATTGAAAATTGAGCTTTCCATTTTTAATGTCCTTAAACTAATCATGCCCATGACTTGATTTTCTGACTCCACCATTGGGTTATGGGTATCACATTTGGTCTTTTAACAATACATGCCAAATCCCAAAAATATTATCTAACTACATCTTATTTTCTATTTCCAGAAATAGAAAACAGCATATTTTTTTGTTTTGAAAAATAAAAAATTTTCTTTATTTTTAAGTAAAATTAAATTATTTTCTATTTTCTCACCATCAAATATTTTCCTTTCTTTTTAGGAATGGAAGAATAGCGGGAAAGATGAGAGCAAGTGATTTCGTGGTGATCCAGCTGAACTTTCAAACACAATAAGCATCGACCAACCTGACTTTTACAATATTTTATAACTACAAGTAATTAAACAAATATGGGTCAATACCCTATAAATAAACAAATAAATAAATAAATAATATCCTAGATTTGGAGAATCATAGAGTGCTCAAAATATTTTTCATTTAAGTGACACACACTAGATACTTCATGTCTTTTATTTGACTTGCAGTTTTCAAGGGTAGACCTTCAAATAATTAAGATATATATATATATATTAAAAGGCTCAGTAGTTAATATGCATACTCAATTTGGAACTATATTGTATTCAATGTTTCATACATGAACATGTATAGACTGACATTTGGGAGAACCAAAGTAGCTGAAAAATGGATATGCTATTCAGATAATTTGTTTTTTATATGCTATATTTGTTTATATATATATATATATTGGGCGTTGCGGGGACATAAAAGCCAAGTCTGACCTCAAAAGATATGTATTTCCCCACATGAAGGTTGATTGAGAAACCATATATCAAAATACTAGTGGGTCATTTTCAAACATTGTAAAGAAATATGCTCTTCCATGTTTTACTTTGCCCTTAAATTTCTTTTTGATCCCAAGATATCTCTAATGCTTACTTTAATAGTTACCAATGCTCATCCCATTAAAAAAAGTGACAACTAGACTGAAAACTCTGACACGTGTGGAGTGTTTAAGAGGGTTTTAACAGGCATTTGTCTATTTATTACCTTTTTTAACAACAATGTATGACTGTGCTACAAAAGTAAACGTCAATAGTATTTTGAGATCGAAAATAAAGTTCAAAGACAAAGTGGAATATACGCGCAAAACGCAAGGACATTTATGCAACTTATCCGTTAGATTAAATCAAATAGGAATTACAAATTTGGAATTCAAATAAATAAATATCCAAGGGGCGCTGCCCCCTTCAACTAGTTGACCCCAAACTCAGCAAGGAGTTTGACCCCAAATATCCCTAGTGTGGTACACTAAAAACAAAACCATCTTGTACTCGATCTAGTATATATTATAAGTAAAGGAAATATATATTAGTTTTCTAACATCTTCATCATATGGATATGTTACTTGTGCTACGAATTTTTAGAAAATATTGACTTGGCCATTCTAGTATTGCTAGCCACCACCATCGAAGTTTTGTTGTGATTGTCACACATGTCACCACTCATTTAATTCATCAATCCCTTTGTAGAACATCTCCAATTTACCTATATTTTAATCCATAATTATTATATTTTTTACTCTTTCATTATTTAAAGATTCCGTTTAAATAGATGCTCAGTCTTGATAGGATAGCTTGGTGGTTAAAGGCTAGGATCGGCACAAAAAAGGGAAAGGACCAGGGTTCAAGTCTTAGTATGGACAATACTATCTACTTATTTCTACTTATGAATTTGATTTGATTAATAATATGAAAAACACGAAGATAACTTCCATAACATCAATGTTCTTATGAGGTAACTAATATTAATTATTTCAATATGGTAATCGAAGAAGCTAAGGCATGCTTGTTTATAGTTTTTGAAAATTGTTTTTTGTTCTGAAAAACAAGAAAAACATAAAGAAAACATTTGGTTCCCTTTTTTTTTTTTTTTTTTGGTTCTGAAAAATATAAAAAAAAACACATAAAATACTAAATTTATATAACAAGAACAATTTTCAGAGAATGCCAAAACGGTGTTCTTTGTATTTTCAAAAATTATTCTGAATATCAATTTTCAAAAAACAGGAATCAAATATGTCCTAAAATTAGTGAAGGAAAAAATTGGAAGTTTTCTTTCACCATTTTTTTGGATATAGGGATACAATTATACGTTTTTTTTAGAGGACAAAAGTGAGTCCATTGAAGGAGAAGAGGTTCTCCTTTACAACAACTCGTCATGTGAAGAAGAATGAAGGAGTAGCTTTTTTAACAAGTCAGCAAGCTATTTACATTAGATGATGATCAACAGGATTTGTTGACTTTTAGCACATGAGGATAAGTAGTTGGATTGTCTTTAGATGTGAATCCGGTCGATCGAGATCATCTTGTAACTGAAAATGCAATACATTTTCATAATCCTTAGTGGGTTTTGATATAAATTATTATCCTCCCTTACTTAGAGAGGCTAATAAACCGATGCATCAATATGCAAGTATATATCAATACATACACAAATAAGGAACAAATACTCAAATTGTAGAAAGATAGCTTTAACCCATGACCTCTCGCCAAATCAAGCTCTATTACTATGTTAAACAACCAATTTTCTTAAAATGTCGAAGCTCTTATGATTTTGAACACATTTATGGCATGTGTCTCATATTGAGAGTAAAAGGACGGGCAAGTTGTATAGGGGTGTTGTCAGGGGGACAAAATAATATGTTGAGGTGTGGGGAAAATCCCCTATGGTACGATATGGTACATGGTAAAGGGGTATTTTTGTAAATTGATCATATCTAAGGTTATTAGAAATACCCTCTTATGTAACCTTATTTTAGTGATAATGAAAGTTTGAACCATCGTTCTTATGGATATGAACCTTTGCCAAACCACGTAAATCTATGTATCATTTTCTTGTTTTCTTTTACTGAATTTTATCACCATTATTACACGGATCACATCGGTTTCATATGAGGACCATGTTTCCTAATAGTTGCTATATATGGTGGTTCATTACTAAAATGATGGAGGCAGTTCGCGATGTGGCTTAAGTTTTTCAACATATTTTACAAGAAATCATAAAACTACAGAGAGAAATTTTAAAAAATAATTATCAGAAAAGCATATCCCAGACTTGGAGAAACGAAATATGCCCAAAATTTAATTATTATTTTTTTATTTGGTGGAATTCCCTCTTCGACGCAGTGTTGCATGCATATGAACATGTATAGATTAACAATCGAGAGAATCAAAATAGCTGAAGAATGGATATGCTATTCAGATAATTTGTTTTTTTATATGAAGATATATGGAAGATCGATTTACAGAGAATAAAAAATGGATGGTGCGGCGACATGTAAGCCAATTATGACTTTTAAAGATATGTATATGTTTAACCTCAAGGGTGGTTGAGAAATAAAAAAAACCATCAAAATATTAAGAAAGACTCTGTTTAAATAAGGGATAAGGTACACAGATGTCCCGACTTTTGTGCGTATGTTCCACTTTGCACTTGAAATTTTTTATAGCTCCATGCGCAGGCGTTGCTTTGTAGCAGTCGGGCCTTTTGTTAGAAAATGTTACAGATGGACAACACTAGTTAAAACGTCTGTTAAACAAAAACCATCAAAATATTAAGAAAGAATGTCTAAATGACGGATAATTAAGCACATATGCCCCGACTTTTGTGCATATATCCCAATTTGAACCTGAACTTTTTTTAGTCCCAAGATATCCGAACGTTTACTTTTGTAGCTCAGCCACGTTTCTACTGTTAGAAAATGCCACTGACGGACAACACTCATTAAAACGCACATTAACTTTTTTTAATGGGATGATCTTGGAAAGCTACGATAGTAAATGTTAAGAATATTTTGAGACCAAAAAAAAAGGTCATGAGAAAAATGAGACATCGCGCCTTAGAAATCGGGAACATTTATACACCTTAACCCATCGAATAAACTCGAATCTACAATCATCTTTAATAGGTTTCAGTTGATTATCATGATAGTGTGATATTGAAGTAATCAAAATAAATAATTTCGAGGCATTATTCCATGGAAATTAATATGACTATCGAAAGAGGCCTTCAGCACATCATTGATGCTATGAAGAAATTAATATATCTTAGTTGGCTTATACACGTGACAGAGAAAGCCGGACATGCTTGGTCTATGCACTTAATGATCAATCATTATTACTCCTTAGACAGCTTCTATTGGTGGTGGGTTCTCCACCTTGGTCATTCCCTCGTATACGATAACAAAGTTTGATAAATATCTTTAATCGGTTTGGATTATTGAATAATCGGGGTTTTGATCCTATTCGTATTGTCTTTTACGTATAATTCATTTAATAAATAGGTTAATTTTGGGTTAATCTACATTATATAAACTTGATTATATTAACCAACCAACTTTCCTAATTAAAGTTAACCGCCGACCTCATACCTATACGTAGGGAGTCAAACAAACAAAAGATAGTCATTTTATCAACTTTTAAATAAACAAATGGGCATTCAAATTACAGAGAGACGGCTCAAACCTAGACCTACCAAAAACTAAACTATAATACCATGTTAAACTATTAACTATCCTAAAAACTCAAACTTATAGGATTTGTGTAACGCCCCGTCCCGAGAGGGTGTACGGTGCAAGTAACCGTAGGGGTATCTTGTGTGCACCAAAGACTTTCTTAATTATTTGAGTGCCATTGTAGTATTTTTCGAAGTTGTTTTTAAGGATGAAATTTGTGAAATGATAAATTGATTGAACCCGGAATTTTGTACAAGAACAAGGGTAAAATTGTAAATGGTCAAAAAGGGATATGAAGGTCATAATAAAAGAAGAGAGTATGCTATTTTAGAAATAATAAAAGTTGATTTGCAAATACTTAATAGATGGAGGACCTACTTATAATTAAAGGAAAGATGATAGTATATAAAGGGGATGAGACAAACAACATCTCATTTTGGTCTCACATTTAGGGCTCCACGTTTTTGGAGAAGAAAAGAGAGAAGAAGAGACGAAGAAGAGGGAGAAGTGGAAGGAGAAGAGCAAAGAGGTATGGATCTTTGGGTTTTTGTATGGAATCATGTGTATTTTGGATGTCTAGGGTTTTTGGTTTGGATTTTCTATGGATGTTAGTTGCTCCTTTTCTAGGGTTTTGTTGAGAGATCATCCTAATCCTAGATTTGTTGAAGTTATGTGGGTAAAACCCTAGTTGGTATAAGATAAACATGGAATCCTTCTATTTCTATGGTTTGTATGGATTGGTGGACCTTAGTATGGATTCTTGGGATTTTTACCTAGGGTTTGGTTATATGAAGTTCCAAACCACCAAGATAAGTGTTTGTGGTGTGGTTTTGGGTAAATTCCATGTTGGTTTTTTAGGTATTATGGAATAGAGAAGTTGTATGAAGAATGTTTGGTACCAAAAGGGCAAAATCTGAGATTTTCGAGCTTTCCCACAAAGTGGTACCGGTACCTAAACAAGGGGGTATTGGTACCCCTATGCAGTGGCCATTTGGTACCGGTACCAAGACAAGTGGTGTCGGTACCCACTTATAGAATGAGTTTGGTACTGGTACCAAACATAATGGTACTGGTACCACAGCTTCCAATAGCCCAGATTTTGTAATTTCGCATAGTTAAGCCCAAATTCACACACCAATAGTACATGAACCTTAATAAATGATTAAGAGAGGTTCAAAGAAGAATGAAACTCAATAAAAAACGTACCGTACCTCACCGCTGAGGCGAAGCGAAATTCATTTAGTGTGAGTAATGCCAATTACTAAAAGTGACTTGCCTGTAAAGTACGTTAAGTTTTACGCGATTATGTAGGTGATTAATGTTTCGCCGTATTCTCTTGAGTGTGTAGGATAAAGAAAGAAGAAGTTGTGATTGGTGCTGATTTTTGTAAGCGGAAATGTAAGTGTTCTAAACTTATTTTCCAATTACTAATTATGATGGTTTTACCTTTGGTATGTTATGGTTTAAATTTGACAAACCATATTTATGAAACAAGAAAACCGCTGGTTTTGATTTTAAACCATATTGAAAAGCGAAGCAATGTGGTTTTGATCTTGTTAACCATACTTTTAAAAAGCAAGCAAGTAATGGTTTTGATGTATTCAACCATACTTTTAAAAAGCAAGTACATCAACCATACTTTTAAAAAGCAAGCAAGCAAGTAATGGTTTTGATGTATTCAACCATACTTTCAAAAAGCAAGCAAGCAAAGTTTATTACGTAAAAAAGCGAGGGCACACAAGAAATTCTAGTTTTTGCATAAACGTCACGGTCGGAGTATACGCGTGCATGGTGATTGGGACGTCATTTCATACATCTTAGATTTGCTACAATTAGGCAAGCTTAGTTCATGCATCATGGCATATCCCAGGGTAAGGCAGCACTGTGCTGGTATCATAGGGTTAGCGGCTAGCTATTATGGTGACGTAGACACGAGGTCTTTCCACCATATTACGGAAATGGGTGATGTGGTGAGTCTTTGCTAGGTGATGTGGACGAGTCCTCCGCTAGAGTGATGTGGACCTAAGTCCTTGTAGAGCACGATTGAAGCGAGAAACTCACTGTGTTTCTTAGGGTACAGCATGCGAAAGGCCTCAGGTGGTTGATCTTTATTCATAAGCATTTTTCGCACCCAGTTTAAAACCAACCAGCAGTGTGGCAACATTTCTGAAAAATTTTTACGGCTTTTTAAAGCAAAGCCGACGAAGTTATGAAAAGTTTTAGAAACTTTAAAATTAAACGTGAGAAGTTATGAAAAGTTTTACGAAACTTTAAAGCATAGCAAGCAAGAAGTTATGAAAAGTTTTATAAACTTTTATAGCAAAGCAAGCAAGGTTTCTGGAAAATGTCTTGAAAAAGATAGTTTTACAATTTTGAGATATTTTCAGAAAAAGCAAACATTTTATAAATCATACACTCACTGAGCTCGTTTAGCTCATTATTTTGTTGTTTTCAAAACTATTTTCCAAGTACAGGCACGCCAGACGCTGGAGCATATTAGGATTCTCCTGACTTTTGTATTAGTGATGTATTAACTAACTTTTGTAAGGAAATACTTTGAATTTGTATAGTTGAGTATATGTATGTACATAGTTAAAATGTGATGAGCCTGAGGCTCTTTTGAAAGAACGTTACTGGCTACCATATTTTGAAAAGTATAAATTGTGTTTACAGGATTTGGAACATGTTCTATATGCAGCTGTTATGCTGCCGAGATTTTATCAAATCACAAGTTTAGAAAGGAAAAAAAATTTTATACGAGTTTTCAGCAAGCAACACGACTTCACTTCATAGGATTTTCTAGTCGTTAGAAGTAGCATTTTGAGGTTTGTTTGGTGGGCAGCATACCTTTACTAGTGAGAGATGAGGGTATGTTAATTGAGTTTAACATGAGTATCGGGCTTCTTAAAGATTCAAATAATTAGCAATTGTAACTTTAAACTACTTGATTCATTATGTGTCTCATTTTAAATTTATTTTTTAATAAGCAAGTCAATTGAATTATAAACATGTTAATTAAAAGATTAATAATGTATGCCTACCAACCTAAAATCTAACTCAATTTGATTATTGAATAAGAATGTTTGAATACTAAATGAACTTAATTATAAATTATCTGATGTGTTACTTGTTTTAGTATTCAGTTTAATTAATTTATCTGCGCGACCAAATACTAAATTAACTTAGACACAATGCATGAGCACAAATTGCTACCCGTAATTTTCTATAAGTGGTTTTGGATGACATTCTTCTAAGTGTGTATTTTGTTAATCATTTTATAACCTCTTTCACTTCCCTTTAAAAGGCTTTATAGCATCGGGAAGGTTTATTACATCTAATATATTAGCTGATTGTATTATGTCCAACAGATGTGGGACTTCCAACACTTCCCCTCACATGGAAGTTGGGTCTTTTCTTTTCTTTTTCCAATCCTTCCGTTGGATGATAAGTGTGGAACCTCCTCCATTGTGATTGAGACACCTAATCAACTCTAATACCATGCATATTAATATTTTTAAAACCCCTTTCACTTCCTATTAAAAGGTCTTATAACTGGATGAAGGTTCATCTATATATATTCACTCCAATTGGACTATGTCAAAATGATATGGGACTTCCAACACTTTCCTTACATGGAGGTTGAGTTTTTTCTTTTCTTTTTCTAGTCCTTCCAAATGATGATAAGTGTGATAAGTGTGGAGCCTCGTCCATTTTGAACACCTGGCCAGCCTATGATACTATGTTAATATTTTTAGAACCTCTTTCTGTGAAAACCCTGGTAAATTTGAATTTTTTTTTAATACAGTAAACTACTATTCTGATACAAATTTCAAACCCATCAAAATTCTGATTCTGGTACCATTGGAATCGTCTCGTGAAATTTAGCTATCTAGTCGAATTTCGTTGGATTACGAGACAGTCGAAATTTCATGTATTTTGAGGCATCGGGTGTCGGGTGACACATGGCAAGCCATGTGAGTGACACATGGTAGGCCATGGGTGAGACACATGGCAAGCCATGTGTCCACTTGCATGTCTTTACAAGACACATGGCAAGCCATGTGTCCACTTGCATGGAAGGTGCAAGTAGTATAAATAGGTCGGTCGTAGGAGGGGAGGAGGAAGAAGAGGAAGGGAGAGAAATGGAAAGGAGAAAAGAAAGAAAAAAAAAAAGGAAAAGGAAAAGAAAGAGAGAAAGAAGAAGGAGGCCGGTAGTTTCTTCCTCAGTTCATATTGTTCGCGGTTAGACTCATTGGACCAAAGGATAACGTCCTAAGAGGTCGGCAGGAACTCGTTCTGAGGTGGGATTTCCTCTGCCCGGTTCATTTCATGCTAGGGGCATTGTAGAACCTAACTGTTTGTCCCACTTCTAGTGATTATATTCATTGTGCAATCTGTTTTGTGTTGTGGGACGGTCATGGGCTAGTATATGGGTTCCGGACCGCCAGTCGAGTACGCGTCGGGCCCGAGCAAATCGGCCCGAGAATGGAAAGCGAGATAAGCAGCATTTACGCACTACCGCGCTGTCGGCAGCGCCAACTTGGAGCGACCATAACTTTCCGTCCAGGAACTCGATTTGCACGTTCTTGGACTCTGAGCTGTTGAGTCTATAATTTAATAAGATAAAGTGCTCAACTAAAACTTAGAAATTTGGCTTGATGGGCTAGGTCGAGACGATTGAGGAACGTCTGTTTTTGGTTTGTGGAACCACATTTTCATAATCGGTTGTATACGAAATGCTTTCGAGGCTATGTAACTGGCGAGGAAATTGTGTTAAATTTTTGTGCTTGATATTTACAAAGCTAGAATTTGCAGACTAAGTCTAGATTTTTCGAGGCAGTATGGTGGTTATGGTGAGGAATAGCTAATGTATTGTTATTCTGAAATTAATTGAATAATATGTTAATGTGTGAAATTATGTGATATACGTGGGATAAAAATGAAAATAATTATATGCATTAAACATAATCTATCCATGACACTTGACGTGTAATGTGTGATTTATATGTTTCATGTGACACGTACCGTACATGTAGTATGAAATGACATGCAATGACACTTGCATTGCATTTATGCACGAGGTATCGCATGACATGGGTGTGAGTGTATGGAAATGATCGACCCTGTGTTTGGGGTTCGATGGTACATCAAGATTGAAAATGATTTTCGAAGACTATCCATAGTACTTCTCGGAGGCGGCCAAAGTCGTATTGGGGTGTCCGCCAGGTACTTCGGAGATTGACGAAATGCGTATGAAGATTGTCCTGGTGCCACAGAAATTTAGCAAGTACTGCTCGGATTGTCCACACTATATCTGAGGCTATCGATAAAAAAATAAAACAAAAAGATTTTGTTTTAGAAAAAGGATCATGGACGGAATGCCCATGACGGTTTTCACACTTGGAATATGCATGTGTGAGGGAATCAGTGAGGACTTGTGATTGGGTCATGATTGGTCGCATCTTATTCATAACATGTAGGCATTCAAGTGTGTGATTGTGTAACTGGCATTGCATGTGCACTTAGGTGAAGTGTAACCCTTATAGGAGATATATCTACTAGGCGTTGCTCACCCTCTCATGGGATCAGCCACTTTCGAATTTGCAGGGGACTATGTCTTGGGGTCATGAGTGTGAAGAGGGTCAGTTGTGGCCTTGAACAACTATGTTTGTAAAATATATTAGGACAATCTGTTTTGATGCCTTTTGGTTTATAAAAGAGTTGTATATCAAACTCTTGTATAATAATATGGGAAGTTGCATATTTGCAAGAAAAATATAAAGAAATGAGTCCTTATGAATGGGATTGACCAGCGTGGACATCGGATCATCCGACGCCCACGAATGTTCCGCGGGTTGACAGGTTGTCAACAGGACCCCCGGGTTGGGGTGTCACAGCTTGGTATCAAAGCTTAGGTTAAAAATTACCTAGGAGCTCGGGTGGGGGTATCCACCAGTGTTTTCGGATATTAGCTTGTCATAGCTGAGTATCGAGAGTTAGGTAAACAAATACCTAGGATTAGTGGGCATGGGTGTAGAACACGACATTGTGTGCATTGATTGGTTTTATGTTCTAATATGTTCCACGGGAGATGTATTGTGGTTGTGTGGATATATGCATGATAGAATGTGTATAGAAATTGAAGAACACTAGGGTTAGCAAATGTAACCTTAAAGGTTCGAAAAACGAATAAGCATGATTACGTAGGAATGGTTATTTATTAGTGTTTGACATTATGCACCACTAATGCGATAAATGAAAAGAGAGAATCTCAAATTGCTATCTTAACTTGTGGAGATGGGGCGCGGACGTAGAGGTTGTCCACGGGGCAATAGCCGACCACTGCCTGGCTTGGATTAGCAAGCATTTGTGGAGGCGATGGGCGCTGCATTTACCACCATTGCACACACTAGTGTAGTTGGCGGTCAGGGAGGGCCAAGTGACCTCTAAAGGTTTAGAGAGCATCATCCTCCTACATTCAGAGGGGAAGAGGACCCGATGGTGGCTGACCATTAGTTCCGATAGGTAGAGTTTGGAGAATATAGGTTACTCCGTGTGACATGGATCTGTCTTGCTACATTTCAGCTAGAGAGTGAATCCCATGTATGGTGGGATTAAGTGAAAACCTCCAAGGATTGGGAGGCCATGACATGGGCAGATTTTCGAGAGCTCTTTAAGAGCAAGTTTTTCCCGGCATCGGCTAGGTATGATAAGGCTCGGGAGTTTCTCGGGTTGAGACATGGATCCATGACTGTACTCGAATACGTGGCTAATTTCACAAAGTTAGCACGTTTCGGGGATGATTATGTGCCCTGATTGCGGCGAGTCGGCGGCGAGGATGGTCGAGATTGTCCATTCGGAGCGGGTGCGGGACTTTCTGCGGGATATAGACTCATGGTCGACCTGACTATGGCTATAGAGAGAGAGATTGATGATGCCCGAAGCATCCAAGATGCGGGTGTAAGTGAGAAGAGGAAGGAGGATCAGCCTTCTTCGAGCTCGAGGAAAAGCGGACCCATTTCCTCGAGGATGTCGATGCGGTCGCGGCTATCGGGGCGAGGCGAGGCGAGGTGTTAGCCGAGGCGGGCGTTATATGCTACCATTGTCGTGACTTGGACATGTGAGAAAGGATTGCCCCAAGAGGCAGGGATCTAAGAGTTATGGGACACCACAGTTTCAAGCACCAATGGGCGTCGAACAGTTTGTTCCTTCGTATTACGGGATGGAGCCGGAGGACCGGTTTTAAGCGTGAGATGCTGGCATGGGTGCCTTGAAGTCACGGGCCAGGTCGGAGAGGCTAAAGTATGGGTCAGGGCGGAGGTCGGGGCGCAGACCCGACGCCCGGGGACCCGGGGTGTGTTTCGCCATAGTACCTGGCGGGCACAGTGGGCGGTCGGTCGTACAGGTATGTTTTTTGTTATCGCGTAGTGAAGATATTATTTGATTATGGTGCATCGCATTCATTTATTGCTGCATCATGTGTGGAGGAGTTGGGCTTAGAGGTCGAGACCTTAGAGAAGTCGTTGTATGTGAGTTCTTCCCTCAGAACTAGGGTGAGTGTTCAGCAGATATGTCGCAGTTGTGAGTTAGAGATCTTTGGGATTCTACTCATAGTGGATTTGAGAGTCATGGACATGACCGAGTTTGATGTCATCCTTGAGATGGACTAGTTGACGTCACACCGGGTCTTCATCGATTATGATTGTAGGAGAGTTACTAACTACACATGAGATGGAGTATGTGTTGTGTTTCAGGGGGATAAGAACGATACTTTACCCCATCACGTATGCACGACTCCGGGTGGCGAGAGCAGGTTGAGGTTAGGTATGAAGCCTTGCACAGAAGGATGAGTGAACGGGACGAGTCTACCTCGGGTAGTTCTGAGTAGTCTTTTCAGAATGAGTTATCGGGATTACCGTGGGGATGTAGACTTTGCATTGATTATCTAGGGCGTCACCTATTTCTACGACTCCACATAAGATGGCACTAGTTGAGTTGCTTAAGACTCGAGTCAGTATAGAATTGGGCCAGGAGGAGGTTTTATTAGGCCAAGGCACTTCACCTTGGGGCGCTCAATGTTGGTTTGCTAAGAAAGAAGGATCAGGCCGCCGACTTTGCATCAATTATCGATGACCAAGCGGGATTACCATTAAGAATAGGGTACCCTTTGTCGAGGATTGATTTTTTATCAAGCCCGAATAGGCGTGGGTGTATTCAAATAAGTCTACGCAGTTACGTACCGTACGGATGACGTCGTTGGGTGGGTGTGTGAGTGAAGCCTGGGGTGACGAGTGCATTGAGGGTTAAGGAGGCAAGTATCCCTAAGATAGCGTTTCGGACGTGGTATGGGCATTTCGAGTTCATAGTAATGCCTTTTGGATTAATGAATGCACCAGTGGCATTCATGGACCTCATGCATAGGGTGTTCCACCCCTACCTAGATTAGTTTGTGGTGGTCTTTGTTGATGACATCTTAATTTACTCCCAATCAGAGGAAAAGCATGAGAATCATTTGAGGATTGTTCTCCAGGCCCTCAAAGAGCATTAGTTATATGCGAAGTTTAGTAAGTGCGAGTTTTGGCTTATTGAGGTGAGATTTTTGGGGCATGTAGTGTTAGCTTTGGGTGTCTCAGTGGACCAGGAGAAGGTCGAGGCTATGACGCCCCCAACTCAGCACCCGGTGTCAGGCTAGGGTGTCTTTTTTTTTTAATTCTTGTTCACTATAAACTTGTTCATTCATATACTGTTAAACATTTAACTTGAAATATATTATGTAGCAACGGATTACAAAATATATTCAAACTTCATAAATGGGAGTGTTCAACATATAAAAACTTTACATTGTTTACAAAAACAAATACATATACAAAATAGACCATAGAGGTCTTTAGTGGGCTTTAGTATTGTGTTGACCTTTGTTCTTGGCCTTAAGTTGTCGAGCTTCTAGTTCCTTCTATATCTACATGGATGAAGCTTGCTGATATTAGCTTATAAGCTTGAGTGGGAATAAATACTCGTGGAGCTGACCTAATAAGGATCATCACACTTTAGACACATGTATATACACTTAACACATCGTATACTTATACCCATGCTTATGCATATTTCATACATGTAATTTACACATGCTTATACATACTTCATATTTACTTATCATTGTTCATATACATTTCATTTCTTGTTCTTGTCTCGGTATATTTGTCATCACATAGCAGTGCTATGCTTCTCATATCATGTCATATAATGTCATTTATCATATTCAAATCATTTGTATATTCTTGTCATTTGCTTTTATGTTTAAATGCCTCGCATTATCTGCTAGAAGTGGCTATGGGAAAGAATTGTATGTATCTAGAAGAATTACTATCCTTCATCATAAGATAGTGATTTCTATCTTTGTATATATGGCGACGGGGCTGTTATAATGATCGGCAGGGTCACCATTTCGCCAGCCCAAACGGGACCTCAATATACATGCCATATCTTGACAATTGTATCCCTATAGGAATGTCTACCTATCTAACTACCCGGTCATAAGCAGGCAATTAATTTTATTATGTTTTCTCAACAATATTTCAAGTATCAGAAAAAGATATCTCATATACATGAATAACTACTTATATCAATTACATTTATGGGGTATTCATTATCAAATAATCTCTTACAAACATTTAACTGTACTTTTTCATATAACAAAATTATACGTGTATTCTCTTTAGCTTTCATAACACATGTTATCATGATCATATTACTATGATGCATTATTTCATATAACAATACATTTATATAACCTTATACAATTTTAGTTTCCATAACCAATTCTGCCTGAACAGTTTGAGGTAGTTCCCAAGTCCATTTTCAACTACAATTTTGACCATGTAAACGAGATTGTTAGAGAAATTGATCACCTAACTCAATATACCCTTATGTCTTAAGTTTCTTATGGTTCAAACATCATGTCATTTGGACTTTTAGTTTGGGAGATATGATCTAACCATTCTAAATTGCTCCTGGACAATTTCCAGGAACAGAATCTGGAATTGTGTCCTATATTTGAAAATTTGCTGGGAATTTTAGAGACATAATTTGACCATAATTCTTCATGAAAGTTGTTCTCCCAGATCTCTAGTTTGTACAGAAATTTGAATCACCTCATGTGAACCAGTATAACTCAAGTTATGATTTGACAATAGGAATTACTCGATTCGGGCGTTACGAGGCAGATTTCGGGGATAAATTGTTCCTTACTTTGACTAATTTTATGGGTCGATAGAATTACAAATTTGGATACATTTATTTCGGGAGATTTGTTCTCTAAGTTAGTTGCAAGAATTTGAATCACTTAATTTGGATGAGTGAAACTCGACATGGCCTAAATATAGCTTAGAAACCAGCGTATCAAGCTGAACTAGAATTGGCAAAGCAAAAGCCTCACTTTAGCCAATTGCAGGTCAATGGAATCCTTTGGATACACTTATTTCAAGGAGATTTGTTTCCTAGAAGTCTAGTTACTCAAGAAATTTGAATCACTTGATTTGGATAAGTGGTGGCCAAGTTATGGCAAAAAAAAAAAAAACACGGATTTAAAAAAGACGGCTATCTCCCCACACAAACTGGCTTATTTTCTCTATACAAAATTTTCCTCCATTGAGAACCATGACCCGAACCCAAACAAACCATTCACATCAAATATCCATGCCTGTAAGATTTATTCAAACAAAGTTCTACACAAAAAATTATTCTAAACTGTAAACAGTATCCATACAAATCTAACAAGTTCCATACAAAATTCCATACCTTGCTTTACTTTTCTTCTTCTTCTCTTCTCCTCTTCTTAACTCTTATCTTCTCTTCTCTCTTTCTCTTCTTTCTCTCTTTGGGCCTAACTTTTCCCCGATTCTAAGACCCAGTTGATAGACCCCCTTCCTAATGGCGGAAATGCAGCGCTCCTGATAACCTCAGCCAAGCTCGCTCGTGACAAGTTACCATGAAGCTAAGCGTAAAAGCTGCTGGCGTAGGAAAACGTGGAGTTATAAAAGTTTTCACTTTTCTATCAAAATCACCTTTAGATTTAGCGAAAATCAGTGACATCTTGTTGCCACGGTGGTGAATAATACAAAATCACCTGTATAAAAAAACATACACTCCCAATGTTCTCCAAATGTCCCGACTCTGGCTTGATAAAAGGACCTCACAGTTCTCATAAAAATATAAGATAAGGATCCATCAAATAAAATTTAAATGTGGCCTGTTTTCTGGCTAATAAATGCGTATTTCTGAAAAGATATTTGCAATATCTGAAATCTGTATTTTAACTTTTACTATTTTTTAATTTACACCTTATCTTATATATAATCACAACACAGTGTCTAGGACCGAGGATCCTGGAAAGATCTTCGGCTTGGCACACACTTTGAAAAAATTATTTTAAAGCAGTGTGAGACGAAGCGGGCTCGGTGAGTCTTATAGTTCTAAATGTTCTTTGTCTGTTGTTTGTACCTCCCGATATGAAAATCACGTACGAAATGGTTGTAAGCTGACATGAAGCGAGTTTTGCTACTAAAAACCATTTACAGCGTTAAAGCGTTTATGTACAACTGCGTTACGAAAACTATTTCGATGTTAGCGATTACAGAAAACTATTCTGTGGCAGCGTTTGATGGTGGTTAATATAGCTTGCTATCTTAAAAATCAAGTACCAGCCCTTTGTGGCCCATTTACGAAATACCTAGGCGTGATACCATGGAACCTCGGAACGGCATCGAGTAGTGAACCTCGAACTTGCAGGCTAAAGATGGTCAGAGTGAACACGGCGGGATCTATATAACATAATGGAACCTCGGAACCAAAATGTGATGAGTGGAACCTCGGAACCAACACCTCATCGCTATGTCTTAGTCGGGCGCTAATATGCCTCGAATGTGCGAGAGGGCGACTCATATATAAATATATGCTAGATCTAACCCCGATTGTCGTCAAGACGTATAGTTAGTCATGTATCCCATAACATTGTCATGCAATTCGAAATACATACGTAGGAAGCGAAATTGTGCCATGCAGGGTTTTTTTGCTAAGCCAATTGGCTTGTTTCTTAAATAATCAAACTTTTTCTGCTTTGAGTAACAACAGTTAGGGAGGTAAAAAAATGCTTTATAAATTTATATTTCAAGCGCTATAAACTTGTAATTTAAACACTTTCATTTTAGAAAATGATTTTGAGTACTCTCTTTTCTCGACTAATTTCTTTCAAATCTTGTCAAGCACTCTAGATTCGTCGGATGCTCAAATCGCTACACAATTCATTAGTGCGAAAATGCCCTCAGTCGGTTTTGCTCTCTAAAACATACACGGGGCTTTCAAAGTGATGACCTATATCGAGCGAACTTGATTCTAATAAAACTTCGTGCTAGTCCCATTCAATATGGACATCGATAATATGATGTGAAATTGATCAAAATGTCTATACATTAAATGCCCCATAAAAACTATACATTTTAATTAATTTTGACTTAAAGGGACTTTCATAAAGTCTAAAAATACGAGAAACATTTTAGAAAATTATGTAGACTTGTTCGGCTACACTCTGAAATTTCAATGCGAGCGCCATAAGCAGTCCGAAATTCATACATTTGCCATTTCTCAGTCCCAAAAATTCCTAAAATTCTAAGCTTCGGTCTAAAAATTTTGGGAGTGAGTTTCTACACATGCTCGACCTCTAAGAAAATTCAAAGTCATTACACACCAACCTTTAGGCTTGAAATAACACAATTAGGCAAATCTTCTACCTTTTAAAGTTTGACAAAAGGCTAAGATATTGGTACCTATGCGTAGCTCTCTTCGCGTATACCAATTTTGCCTTATGCTCCGATGAACGCCTCTGATCAGATTTTAAAGTAGATGCGAGAAAGAAATAAGGAAGAAAAGGAGATAAGCAAATCCTCTTTCTCTGGGCGCTCTCCTTCATGGTCGAGTCCACGCCCTCTGGTTGCTTTTATCTTTTTTTTTTTTTTTATTATTCTTTTTCTTTAATTATTATTCTTATTATTTATATAAATAATTTCTATTGCCCCATTTGAGTCTATTTCTATCTCGGAAAATTTTATTTATCATAATTGAATATTCTTTAAATATTTGTCATTTTTTGAGATTTTTCTAAAATCCAGTTTAAGTTTCACTCTAAACTAGATGGCCTAGAAATTAATAAAATATTCGAAACGTCTCGGAATTTACTTGAAACTTTCTTGATTCATGGACTCTTATGAGGGCGAACATGTGAATAGTTCTAAATCATCAGGATCAGAAGGTACCTAAGACTCTGTTATTTTTGCGGATTATTAAGTATTATTATTTTACTATTTAAACTTTCATTAATTATACTTTCACCCCCGCTACACTTTCCTTAATTGTAAAAGTGCCACAATTATTTGAAAACTTTACAATTTTATCGCTACAATGGCACTTGGCATATCGCGCCCTTACGATTAAATATCTTGTGCACCTCATCGGGACGGGGTGTTACAAATCCTCATTCCTTTAGAACATTTCGTTCTCGAAATGAACAAAACTAACATAAAGAGGATACCTTAATCTAAAAACAACTGAGGATATGGGCACATCGAGCACAAACTCCACATTAGCAACCTCTTTTAATCCATGATTCCACATAAAACTTTGACTAACGGAATGTGTATTATAAAATCTACTCTCTGCGATCTACTATCGCATTAGTACGCTCATATAGGTCAAATTATCCTTTAGTTCTCTTGGCTGATCTCTGAGTACATAGGAGAGGATTTGGAATGTACTTGCGAGCATGGATCATAAACACATTATGAACCTTAAACTGACTACGGAGGAAGGTCTAATCTATATGTTACTAGTCCCACTCTGGCAATAATCTCATGGCCCTATGTATACGGGCCTCGGCTTTCCACGTCTTCCCGAATCTAAGGACACCTTTCAGTGGAACATTGAGGGAAGACCACATCGTGGCTTTCATTTGGAGATCATACGGCGTTTGTCATACTTTTAATGCGTCTGGCTATCTTGAGTACATCTCGGACAATGCGGATCTTATCTGGGTGTCTGTACAACTCTTGGGCCTGCTCGGTCTCCTCTCTCTACTTCATCCAGTATACGGGATGCGACACTTAGACCATACAATGCTTGAATGGAGCCATGCACATCTTTGGATTGATAAGCTGTTGTTGTGAGCGAACTCCATCGGAGATAAATGTGTATCGGCTTCCTTAAACTCTATCACGCATGCTCTAAGCATATCCTCTAGTGTGCGAATAGTTCTCGTGACCATTAGTCGAGGATGGAAAGGCGTCTTTAAGGAGTGCAATCAAGTCCCCATGGCATCTTATGGCGGACCAAAATCTGGATGTGAATGCGGGGTCTCGATGCAGGACTATCGATATAGAACACCATGTAATCTAATATCTCACTCCACATATAATTGGGTCAACTTGTCCAATGATTCGTCATTACTAATTGGGAGGGAAAATGCGCGGATTTTGTTAGTCTGTACTATCACCCATATGGCATCGTGTTATAGGAGTTCTCGCTAGATAACAAAATCAACAATAATCCCATCACTTCCATACGAGGAATCGGAAGGGGGCGTATCTTTCACACGGGCCACGGTGCTCTGCCTTTACCTGCTGACAGGTTAGGCATCTGGATACGAAATCTGCAATTTCCTTTTTCATGCCCTTCCACCAATAATGCTCTCTCTTGAGTTTGATACATCTTGAATTGCTACCGGGGTGCATGGCATATCTTTGAAGAGTGAGTACCTCTTCCCCGGGATTTCCCTTTTGGTTCACCTATTTCGGGTACACACATTCGGCTCCTCTAACTGTGCATGCATCGTCTCGATGCGGAACTGCGGTTTCCTACCACCCTCGATCTACACCCTCGACAATCGCTCTGAGCACGCCGACCTTCCTTGATCGATCCCTGAGAATAGGGCCAGACATAAAAATGATGCCAATAGTGTCCCTGTATCAGTTACCTGCAACTGAACTCCCAAAGATCTCAACTCTATCAACAATGGCGAGATATCGCATGCAGCCCAAGATAAGCATAGGAACCCTCAGGTTTAAACTTAGCCATCAGCCCACTACATTAGCCCTTCCGGATGGTACTCTATCGTGTAATCATAATCCTTAATCAACTCGACCACCGTGACGCATAATTCAGTTCTCTGAGTAAAAGGAAATATATTACGAGCTCTTATGATCGGTGAATATCGGCGAGGCTGCAGTATAGATAATGTCTCAGTCTTTGGCGAAAACCCTTCTTTATAGTTCTAAATCATGGTCGGGTAGTTCTGCTCGTGCTTCTAGCGGCGGAGCATAAGCTATCGCTCTACCATTCTGCATCAAAACACTCCCTAACCCTTGTCTGGAAGCATCACTGTATACCACATAACCGTCCTTTCGGCCCAGTGATGCTATCTGGAAGTGTCGTCCAATCTACGTCTCGACTCCTCAAAACTATCTTTGCGAGTATCGACCACTCAATTTCTGATCTTTTCAACTTGATTTTGATCAGCGGTGTTCTTTATCTTCGAAAATCCCACCGACAAATTTCCTGTAATAACGCACGCCAATCCAAGGAAGCTGCGAACGAGAAACATTTGTGGCGGCTTCGAGTTCACTATAACCGATCTTCGAGGATCACGCTAATACCATACTGAAATGACGCGACCAAAGCTACTTTGTCCCGGCCAAAATTGGCACTTACTAAACTTAGCGTATATTGGCATCTCTAAGAATGCCTGTCTGTGGGGAAATCATACGCATGTTCCTGAGCTGCCTAAGTACTAGAATGTCTCTATCGTGATTAAATCACAAACTTATCTAAATACGGATCAGATACATTCATCAAATCCATGAAACCTTGATTAGGGCATTAGTCGTCAAGATAGCATCAGGAACTACGTAGTGACCCGTATCTAAATCTGGCGGATCTTAGAAACATCATTCTCCAGAACCCTCGTGATGGGAGCGACCTTAGGTTGATCTTAGAATATACCAGAGATCAAGTACGATTGGTCAAATAGCTCGTCTATACGAGACGGATCTTGGTTGCGTATTGTCGCTCGATTCAGGTTGTATAGTCTATACCACAATAGTAAGCTTCCATCTTTCTTCTTTATGAAGCTGGAGCTCCCAGTGAGGTACTAGGTCGGATAAGAGCCCTTGCTTAGCAATTCCTCAGTGTGCCTTCAATTCTTTCTTCTCTTTGGCATATACGTATGGAGGAATGGTCTATCGGCTCGATCCACAGAACTAGTTGTGCTGGCTCATTCTCTATCCCAGGAGTAAACACGAAATATCATCTGGGAACTCTTTGACTATGGGGATGTCTTCAAGCGAGTAATATCTTGTCTCCTATCCACTACAAATGCCCAGGCCTTGCAGCCTTCAAGCATTTTTCGGCGGTCATGGCATTAATGAGACTAGGGGCGATCTCTCTTCTGATTCCCCGAAATATCACGTCTGGTTCCTCTGGTCGAACGATCTTACTTCCTTCCTGCAATCTAAAGGTGGCTACATGCACGGATAACGGAGTCCATACCCGAATTATATCGAAATCATGGATACCTAACACTATCAAGTTGGAAAATCCTTATTACGGATCGCAATCACTTGGAACTATCGCTCGGATGTCATAGTATCCCGTTAGGTGTGAAACCACCATCTGATACATCTATAGCGGTTCTATCGGTGCCTCTCGGTGAATGATGCTGAAATAATGATAGTGGCTCTGGGTCCTGATATATGCATCGTGATAAGTAATGAAATAATACCGGTAATCACGATGCAGTGATGCATACGCCTCTTTTGTGTGGCGTAAATGCAGAGCAGTACGAGTACCGCTCTGAATACGGCTAATCGAGTCTTGCCTGCAGCTTCACTGCACCCTGCAGCGACCTCTACCGGGTGTTGTCTTGCCACTTACACTTCAACCGCCCCCTACTAGCCTAGCGGGACCATTTGGTGCCTAGGGTAGATGCTATTGTACCCTACCTCGAGGTCTGGTGTCTTGTGGACGGAGTCTCGGATAAAGTGACCTTCACATGATACGACATCTGTCATATTCATCCTGCCTCTTCGAGATCACGCCTCGACATGTAGGGCATAATGGAAAAGATGATGAGAAGATCTACCGCCTCACAGGGCTCTTTGGTGATCGAGACGGATCCCACTGGCCCCAGATGTTGCTCCTGGATCACGAGGCCTCTGCGTGATGTTCTTTCCTTTCTTCTGCTAGGCGATGAATTGCCTGGTGACTAGTCTTTGGGAGCACCTCTCTTCTTGTTTGGCCGCCTCCCGAGTTCGAGCTGAAGCGTCCTTTCTGTAATGTAGCCTCCAGACTTTTCATAAAATTGCTACTTGCTTTGCTTTGTTGTATCTTAGTAAACCACGAAACACATTGTCTCTTGATGTGGAAAGACCACGTGTCCACGTCACCGTTTTCAGGTAATTATGGTGGAAAGACCTCATGTCTACGTCACCATATAATAGCTAGAACGCTAACCCTATCTAGCCATAAGTATGCTGCCTCTGGGTCGCCGGTCCCATCATAAGTTTTAGCTCCTAATTTAGAGCATTACATCATGCCCTACTCTTAAGAGGCTCCGTGCACGGCGGGTAGGCTGGCATGGCTGTCATTATAGCTTTGATCCATCATTAGTCACGCCACAGTACTGCGGCCCTCGATGATTCTGTGAGGCTGATTCATTGAAGCATCTTAGATATAGGAACGTGCTCGACATTTCTCACATAGTGGTGCCTTCGGTCATGGAAGTCTAGATCGACCTCGTCCGGACATATCTTGTGAATTTCAAAGTTAAGATTAATTAGGCACTTTTCAATATCGTGCATACCCAGGGATTATAAGCGATGTGAGGCTGCGATAGAAAATCATTATAAAAACAATTCTGAAATCTTTGTGGAAGCGTCACGAGAAAAACGAGGCGGCTATCGCTAAGCGCCTCTGATACCAACAGCCAGACCCCCTTCCTAATGGCCAATCTGGCAGCAACTCCACTGACCTCGGCCAGCTACGCTGGTAATAATTACCATGAAGCTAAGCGTAAAGCTACTGGCTTGTATTTGGAAAATGTGGGTTATAAAAGTTTTCACTTTTATCCAATCGCGTACTAGATTTAGCGAATCCTGACATAACGACTACACGGTGGTCAAACCCAAAATACAAAATCACCTGTATAAAAAAACATACACTTGATGTTCTCGAATGTCCATTTCTGACAATAAAGGACCTCTGGTCCTCTGTCAAAATATAGATAAGGATCGACAAAATTTCCTTAGCAACTGTTTTTCTCAAAACTATGCATGCGTATTTTACAAAGATATTTACATATACAAAATGCCATATTTTAACTTTTACTATTTTTAATTTTGCTTATCTTATATACTAATCACAACACGAGTGTCTAGAAGCGAGGATCTAGAGAATCTTTTGGCTTGACACACTTTGAAAAATTATTTTAAAGCAGAAAGCTTTAGGCAGAAGCGAGGCTCATTGAGTACTATAAGTTCTAAATGCTGCTATTTGCTGTTTGTACCTCCCAATATAAAAATAAATACAAATGGTTGTAAAAGCATTTTATGAAAACTGAGTTTTTCTTTATAAAAACCATTCTGACATTGCATTTACTAACTGTGAGAAAACTATTAAACTATTTACGATGTTGGCTTCATTAGAAAACTATTTAACTGTGGCTTGTTTGAGTGTTGGTTAATAAAAGCGCTATCTCTTTGAAATCAAGTACCAACCCTTTGTGGCCCATTAAAATACCTGATTGTTGATACCATGGAACCTCGGAACACATGATAGTGAACCTCAGACACTACCAGGCTAAGATTGTCCAGGTGAACACGGCGGGATCTATAGCATAATGGAACCTCGGAACCAAAATGCTCAATGATGGAACCTCGGAACCAACACCTCATCGCTATGTACTAAGTATTGTATTTAACTATATACCTCGAATGTGCGAAGGCGACTCATTTATATAAATATATGCTAGATCCCAACCCCGTGCGGTAGGCAATATAGTTAGTCATAATATCCCATATGATACCATGCACAATCAAATACATCTTCAGAAAGTGTTTGTGCCATCTGGGGTTTTGTAAACCCGGTAGCTAATTAATAAAGTATTTTACCTTCGATGATGATAATACATAAATTTACTCTTTAAGCTATAAACTTGTAATTAAACACTTTCATTTAGAAAGTAGTTTGAGTACTCACCTTTTTCTCGACTAATTTCTTTCAAATCGCCCAGCCGAGCACTCTAGATTCTCGTCGGATGCTCAAATCGCTACACAATTCATTAGTGCAATGCCCGGTCAGCGTTTTAACCGTAAAAGCATCTGCGGGCTTTCAAAGTGACTATATCGAACGAACTTGATTATAAGCAAAACTTCGTGCTAGTCCATTCAATATGGACATCGATATGATGTGAAATTGATCAAAATGTGCATACACATTAAATGCCCCATAAAAACTATCTTATTTAGTGATTTTGACTTAAGGGACTTTCCATGAAGTGCAAAAATGCAGAAACATTTGAAAATTATCGAGCTTGTTCGACTACACTCTGAGAATTTCAATACGAGCGTATATGATCCCAGAAATTCAGCCACATTTGTCCGAACATAGTTCGAAAATTTCTAAAAATTCTAAACTCGATCCCCAAAAATTTTGGGATTTGAAGTTCCCGACCTTTCACAGTCTCTGAAAATTTCAAGCCATTATAACCTTTGAGCTTGAAATAACACAATTAGGCAAATCTTCTACCTTTAAGTTTGACAAAGGCTAAGATATTGGTACTATCGTAGCTCTCTTCGCGTATACCAATTTTGCATACCTTTCAAATGACATACGATCGATTTTAGTAGATCTAAGAAGAAATAAGGAAGAAAATATAAAATAAAATCCTCTTTCTCGAGACGGCTCTCCTTCACGAGTCAGTCCACGCCTACGGTTTGCTTTTATCTTTATTTTTTAAAATTTTATTTTATTATTCTTTTTCTTTAATTATTATTCTTATTATTTAGATAAATAATTTCTATTGCCCCATTCGAGTCTATTTCTATCTCGGAAAATTTTATTTATCATAATTGAATATTCTTTAAATATTTGTCATTTTAGATATTTTCTAAAATCCGTTTTCGAGTTTTAAATAAGCCATTATTTAGAAATAATAAAATATTCGATTGTCTCGGAATTTAACGAAACTTTCTTGGGTTACTAGATTTCGCGAGACAAACTTAACGACGCTGTCCGTTTCGTCATCCGAGATCTAGAAAATTTTCGAGACTTCCTTGAAATATTTTGGCAATTTATTAATATTATTTTACTATTTAAACTTCTATTAATTATACTTTCACCGCCCATTTCCTTAATTGTAAAAGTGCCACAATTATTTGAAAACTTCTGATTTTATCCTTTACAATGGCCTTGGTGCGCGTATCTTGTACTTCTGATTCATGTCTTGTGCCTCATCAGGAGATTGAGGTGTTACACCAATTGTTTGGTCTTATCCCATTTTTGGAGTTAAGGCCATGTTTGGCCAAAACGCCTTTTTGCATTCATTTTCCATTCTTGCATTTAAGTTCTTTTATTTCATTCTATATGCAACTCTAATTTAACATATTTCCATTTTATCATATAAGCTTCTTAATTTATGTCACTTGGGTCCTTAATTGACAAATTACTAATTTATCCTTGGCTTTTGTATTAATTCCGGGTTTTGCTTATTTTTCTCACTTAGGTTTTAAATTCCGGCAAAATATACATTTACTTTTATTATACCCTAAACATGTTATAAAACGACTAGGGCATAATTTGGGGTATTGCGAGAGCGGTTATGAGTTGGGAGGAGCTAGAGTCGGTCTTTGGATATCACAGTTTCTTGGGATTGATAGGGTAATATAGGAGGTTCATTGAGGACTTCTCCAGGCTAGCTGCACCTATGACTAGGTTGACCCAAAAGGGGGTCAAGTTTGAGTGGGATGACTTATGTCAGCGAGCATTCCAGGAATTGAAAAGGAGGCTGACTTCAACTCCTATTACGGTCGTCTGGAAGGGGACTTGATGTACAGCGTATCTTTGCGATGCTTCGAAGCGGGCTGAATGTGTTTGATACAATCTGGGAGGGGTTGCAAGCATGGTTCTAGATAGGTATTTGAAAAACCACGGCGGAACTACCCCCGCATGTGATATGGGTGCGACCATAGTCTTTGCCTTAAGATTTGGGCGCCTTATTTATCTGGTGAGCAATTTAGGTTAATTTTTCAAACGCTGAAAGTCTGAGTACATCTTTACGGTAGGACATCAACGCTGATGCATGACGGATTGATGGAAATATCACGGAGGATTATGAGCTTGATTCGTTTAGGCGAAGTAGGTGTTCGAATCAACAAAATTTATATCTGGATTCCTCTTCTTGACGTAGCAAAGCTCTTTGGGTATAGTGTCTCTAAATTAGAGAACAGGATGGGTTTTCTTGGTGAGAGAAGAGTTGCGGTCTTGAAAATGGTGTTTCTCGTTGGATTTGGGGTTTGTGGAAAACAGTGAGGGTGAATGGTTGGAAACTGGAAATAACTTGAAGTAAAAAGTTAGAAGATTCCTTGGAAGTCTCGGGCCCTTTGGGCTTAGGGTTCCTAAGTTAGCAAACGGTCCAGGCATGTCCTCTGGGTCTTTTTCCTCGCGTTGGGAGCATGACATATAGTCATTTCTAAGTGGATCTTCATTGGCTTTAAAACCTAAGCTAAGGTTTTCCTCTTGAAAGATGGTATTTAATGAGCATAAATGCTCCCAACCGATGAGAACACACCTCTTAAACCTACCCTTCAGTAACTAATAGGAGAAAACTAACCGGGCATCAGTGGATCTAGTGATAAGTATCCATTAAACCCAAAAAGCTTGCCAAATACACGTTAAGTATGCACAGAGATTTAACTAAGGTGAAACTAGGAACCACAAATACCCTTAAATACATACATGAAAAGCATGAGAACATGCAACTTGCCTCAAAACCAACACCCAGTGGCCTTCCCCTTTAAGGATGAGGGGTTTTAGTGAGAGCATCCATGATTTGTCATCATCGAGGGTGTTTGGCTAGTGAGAAATGCCGAAAGTAAAGGAAGAAGAAAATCACCGGCCAGGGAGGAAGCCGTACTGACTATTGGTTGATTGATGGAGTGAGAATTGATTGATTTACAAACAAGAATGAGCTTATATAGGTGCTCAGTATAAGGAAATTACAAAAATGTGCAAATGAACCAAAATTAAATCAAGGGCAAACTTGTATAAAACCCTGGCGGGTGCAAGCGGTCGACGTGAGTGCGGGAGGCGGTGTTGCGAAATTTTGCAACCTGTGGTCGCAAATTCTGATTTCGCAACCCTACAAAATTTCCACTGAGTTCTCCTTCTCTTTAGCATTTTTGCTCCAAATTTCCTACGGATTCGATCATGCGTCTTGGTCGGCTCGGGTTCATCGTGTTTTGAATCAAATTGAAGATAATGAGGCTATTTGACACGCAAAACTACTAAAAATAGCTAGAAATGTGATGTTAGCAAAGCGGGACTGATGTATCAATTGAGTTATTAAAGTCGATTAGTACACAAAAAGTGTTTAAAAGCCTACATTATACGGGGCTGAAAAGCCTTGTTGGAGTCTGTCAGCGGCTTCACTTTGCATTACCACCTTGGTAAGGAAAATGCAATGGCTGATGCCCTCAGTTGGAAAGTCACGGGAGTACTAGCTAGTCTTGGCTTCTACAGGAGTGGCGGATGCTTTCGAGGCGTAGGACGGTTTGGGTGTGAAATGCGAGATTAGGCTCGGGGAGCGTTAGAGTTTGGTGCTGCAGCCTTCTGCTAAAGCGAGTGATTGAGTCCCAGGGATGGGACCTGAAGTTGGTGTCCATCGGGGGATGGTGTCACGATTAAGAGTGCGGAGGTGATGAGGGCTAGGCCCGTTCACATAGAGGTAGTCTTCGGTATAGGGGCCAGTTGCAGTTCCCGATTAGTGATTTGAGAGAGGAGATCACCGAGGAGTTCCACTGCTCTCAGTTTGTAGTGCATCTAGGTGGCACGAAGATGTACCATGATCTTCATTGCCAGTATTATTGGAGCGGGATGAAGAGACACATTGGGGATTTCATTCGATGCTGTCTCACGTCCTAGCAGGTAAAGGTTGAGCACCAGAGGCCAACGGGGCTACTCCAGCATTAGAAGTAGCAGAATGGAAGTGGGAACATGTCACGATGGACTTTTTGACTCACTTGCCACGGACGGTGCGGAAGCACGATGCAGTATGGGTGATAGTGGATCAACTCACTAGGTCGGCACATTTTCTAGTTGTGCTGATTACCTTCACACTGGAGGAATTCTACAGGCTGTATATACGAGAGATAGTCTGGCTACATGGAGTGTCAGTCTCTATTGTATTAGACAGAGATCCCAGGTTTATGGCTCACTTTTGGAAGAGCTTCTAGAGGGCCATGGATACGCAATTGATGATGAGTAATGCGTTTCATCCACAGATGGATGGTCAATCGGAAGACCATCTGAGATGTTAAGAGACGTACTCGGGCATGCGTCACGGATCTCATGGTAGTTAGGAGCATTTTCCCATGTGGGGATTACGCTGCACCCTATGACGCTATATATGGGAGGCCATGTCGATCTCCAATTTGTTGGACGGAGGTGGGAATGAGATCCATCATGGGTTCGGATTTGATTAGAGACACCTCTGAGAAGGTGGACTCGATACAAAAACGACTTCTCAAGGCTCAGAGCCGGTAGAAGAGCTACGTCGACAGATGGCAACGACCTCCAGAGTTTGAGGCGGGCGATCATGTTTTGTTGAAGGTGATGCCTAAGAGAGGAGTGGTCAGGTTCGAAAAGCGGGGAAAGCTATCATCGAGGTTTATCATGCCATTAAGATACGCGGGAACGACCTGATTGCGTGTCGGTTGGCGATATAGTCAAGTTTATCAAGTGTCCATGAGGTATTCTATGTCTACATGCTCCGGAAGTACATTCCGGTCAGGCTCATGTTGTGGATTAGATGCGAAACTACTTTGTTGACCACCGGATGGAACCTTTAGGAGAAAGGGAGACTGTGCGTATTATGGATAAGTGGGATCAAGTTTGCGGCCTTGAGCTGTGAGGTAGTGAAGGTGTTGTGGCAACGCAGTGGTGTGGGAACATGAGGACACGATGCGTGCGATTATCCTTTCCTATTTGAGGATGACGATCGTTGTTTTAATCATTTGGTAGTAATGACTGATGCATATGCATGTGATTAATATTAGTATATGTGTGTGAATTTAGAGACGAAATTCTTTTGAGGTAGGAAATGTAGAAAACCTTAGTAGAAATTTGAATTTTTTTTTTAATACGAGGTAAAACTACCATTCGATGTAATTTCAAGAGCCAGAAGGAAATCTCAGGATCTCGGATGACGACATGGACTACACTGTTGGAATCGCCTCGTAAAATCTAGCTACCCAATCGAATTTCGTTAGATTATGAGACAGTAGGAATTTCATGTATTTCAAGGCATCGAGTGTTGGGTGACACATGGAAAGCCATGTGAGTGACACATAGCAGGCCATGGATGCGACACATGGCAGGCCATGGGTGCAACACATGGCAAGCCATGTGTCCACTTGCATGTCTTTACAAGAAACATGGCAAGCCATGTGTCCACTTGCATGGAAGGTGCAAGTAGTACAAATAGGTCAGTTCGTAGAAGAAGGAGGGGGGAGGAGGAAAAGAAAAGAGAAAGGGAGGAAAGGAGAAAAAGGGAAAGGTGATTAGTGCCCAAATAGTGCTATTTTGAGCCCTATTCGAGATAGGTTTTGGATGCTTTTTGCGCACTAATCATATCAATTAAGCCAATTAATATGTTAAGACCCCCTTAGTTCCACTAATACCATTTCGAGGTTATTTTTGGTTATTTTGCAGATTTTTGCATGCCTTGTCCACCAAGTTCGAGTTCGATATTGAGATGTGATGAGCTATGAAGATTGAAGCGAATTTCAGCCATCAAACATATCAAAATGCAGTGAAGAAATGAAGGCGAGTGATGCGAAGATCTTGAGTGATGGAAATAGGCAAGCAGAGCTGACCAATTTCGCTAAGATTGCGAAAATTTCGGCGAGATTCTGCAAAATTGCTAATCTAGCGAAGTGGGAAATTTAAACTAGGCTAAGCGAAATTTAAGCTAGCTAGCGAATTCAGCATTGCTATGAAATTCCCAATTTAGCTACCTGCATAATTTAAGCTAGGTAGCGAAATTTCGTAGCTAGCTAAGCGAGTACTATGAATAGCGAAATTTCTCAATTTCGCTATACTGCGTAGCCAATTCGCTAGGCTAGCGATTTTTCGCTAGCTATGAAATTTCGCTACTAGCGAATCATACCGCCTGATGAAATTCATCCCTCTGTCACTTTTGTGTAATTAATGCTAAACGACCTCGTTTTGGTGTATTACCACCTTACCCCTTGTATGAGCCATAATTTTTGGCTTTCTTGTAGTTTCACACATTGGGTGGTCTATATAAACCCCCATGGTTTGCAACCTAAGCAGCTTGGGAAAGCGATCTTTTGGCAACTTTTCATTTATGTAAATATCTCCATGACTTTAGTTTAGGGTTTTCTCTCTTCTCTCTCCCTCTTTCTTTCATTTTCTAGGCTACCCGAACACTTCTTAAGGATGACAAGCTCAAAAGTGCTTGGCTAAGCCTTATAGCTTTGAAGAGGGTTGCTAAACTTGGTTGTGGGGTAGTTGCGGGTTGTCCTCATGTTTTAAATGCTCTTAGTCTTTTGTATTTGGCTCCCGACTTTTCAAATTAGGGTTGAATATCATTTAATGTCATTACTTTGTGTCTTACCATGCTTTAGGGTCTGGTGCATACTTATTGTTAGATACCTTTGTTATTCTTCTCTTTATGAGCCCCTTTGAAATGAGGTTGAGTGGGGTTTAAGCGAAAGAGTGTAAATGCATGTTGCATGTGTTGACTCAAATAGGAGTGTTTCACAGGGTTAGGTTTGGATTAAACAAAGTCCGAGTTATGGCTTGGACTATAGGTTGCTTGCCATGATGCGAGGGATAAACGGGGACACTTATTGCCCCCATGTTGTCGAGCTAGTGACCTAACCCTTCAAAGTTACCTTTTCACACTTTACTTTTAGTTTTACAATTGTCTGACATCGAACAACTTCCATTTGTTTTAAACGAATCAATCAAATTAAAAGCCTCATTATTTTCCATGACGATCACAAATCATTCCTAGATTGAGCCCATCCCAGTGTTAGGCCACTAGGCCGGCTATCTTTGCGGTAGCTTAGCTACGAGCGGTAGGAGACTTTCAGGATATAAATTTTGTTGATTCGCATCTTATTTGTAGCGCGAATCGAAATGTGGCCAAGATTCAGCGGTTGATGGTGCGAAACTAGTTTGATGGAGTTGAAGTAATGCGCTTGTAATCCCTGGAATTTACAAGTGAAGGTGATGCAAAATCTGTATCGATTCGCTATGGTGCAGTTTTCATCATACGGCAAAGCGCCTTGTTTTGTTTTCATCTGAGCAGTTCTATTTTAGCCTAACAATAACCCTTTTTGCAAGTTTGTTTGTGCTTTGGTGTGATTATGTGGTGTTGTGCACCAGCGGGAAGAGAACATCGGGTAGATTAAGGATCGGTACAGTCAATATACACAATGGCTTATGGATCCTCTGCACGAGGAACGGTAGTCGACAAAGTCTTGATGAACCAGACCCACACCAGATCGATGAGGGACCCATACACCCCACAGAGTTAGTGCCCGCTACGCATCGCCTCTGCAGTAGCGGTGAGGCCCTATTTGGTACCCTTACTTGACATATGGTGGAGGTGTCATACACACACAAAGGGATTTTGAGGAGGTTTACCTTACCTTTGAAGTATGAGTTGACATGGATTTGCTAGGCGAAAGCATTTCCATTGACCATGGGTGATACGGGTGGCTGACTTCGCTAGGCGAGACCGCCGAGCTTGGGAAGGCTGCGGGGCGAATTTTGAAGTTCTTGGTATCATCAGACCAACGATTTGAAGGAAGACCAAATTTGCTTTGATAAAGAAAGGTGAGAGGTTCTACCGATCTTGGAAGTTCGCATTCATCTGATGCATTACCCGCTTTCATGAGTTGATACATGGATAAGCTGGTAAAGCCCACTTCTATGGTGGTATGTCTCTGTATCGAAGCTTGATTATTAGAAACCATGTGTGAGGGGAGATTTTACGACAAGCATCTGATGAAGCCATGGATTTTAACGAGAAGCCCATGTGTTTGAGGCTTCTAAAAGGGGTTGGGATGAGCGAACCTGAGAGAAATGGAAAAATGGGGCCTGATAGACCACAGGGAGGAATTTATACAACGCCCGGAGGACATAGAGATGAAGGCAAAATCTCAGCCACAGCTAGGAAAGTGGAGGAGCTTGAAGGAAAAGACTCCATGAAGTGCATGTAGTGGTGAAAACCTTTGCGCAGACTGACCCACGTTTCACCGGAGTTTCCAGCCCATTTGGTAATCAGGAGAACATGATCTGAGTGCTCAGTCAGTGAAGGATTTGATGTCGAGCATGCGAATGTTGTGGAGATATTGACCACCACAACCTAATACCAATGTAGGTAATACCTCTGATTTCAATTGGAGGAATCACCTAACCTCTCACAGGCTGATCCCCACCTTTATGTGCCCCAGTGCGAACTACAATTTGGTTCCCAGTCTCGACCCTGACCGCCCACCATGCTCATCTCGATGGAACAAAGCCATAAACAAATTTGAGGCAAGGTGGTGGGCAACTTTGTGGAAGAGCAAAGGGATCAATGTCGCGATTGGCACAAAGTTGATGCGTAGAGCACGAACAAAGAATAGATGGGCTTAGGAAGCGTCTGTCGCGGAAAATTGACAACTGCGTTTTTCGATCATAGTCGACAAAGTGCAGGTACGGGATAGAGGAAGGTTCCCCTCCCAAACATTGCCAAACCGAAAGTCCGTAGAGGTAGAGTTCATCCAGCAATTTAGGAATGGATGAGGTGAAGGCTAATCACTCGGGGAGTGGAAAAGAGGTTGATGACGATGCCCAGAAACCTATTGGAAACCGAGGAAGAAGTAGAAATGGAGCGAGCATTTTTACGAAGAAGACTCAATGAAACATAGCATGCCACCTCCATTTCCACGAGACACTTAGAAGCAAGAAGAAGGCATCTAAATAATGAGCATCTAGAAGTCTAAAGCGGTGAAGGTTAAAATACACTCTTTTGGACATCATCGAACAAGTCCTGCTTGTAAAGTTTTGAAGAGATCTTTGTACAATCAAGAAGGATTGGGCATTGAGAAAAGGCATTTTCTTGGGCAAGTCGGTCTCATAATCCATGCGAGAACCCGATTAAATCTGAGGATCGAGGATCTCCTGATTTCGAGTTAATATTGGTGGGACTTGTATAGACAAGTCGTGTGATCTAGGGTAGCGATTATTGAACCTGCTGCTTGAGTATTACGTGGCCTGCTTGACTAGGTTTGGGTGAACTTAAACCTACCAATATCACCCACTATCATTGGCCGATAGATCGGTGAAGATCCACTAGGGATAGTTGAGGATCTTAGTGAAAATAGACCAAATTCTCACCCGAGTAGATTTTTTGTAGTGCTTTCGACCTGGAGAGCCCGATAGAGAATGAGCAATCATGTGCCAATCATAATAGAGCCATTTACGGCCCTTGCCCGATGCAATCATCAATTGCGAGATGGGTGTACAGCTTACATTTGGCAACATGACCTTGGAAGCTGAATATATTCCATTGAGCGACAAACCGCAATGGTGCAGGAAGATGAAAATCAAGTGGCCCGGTGAAACATGCTCGGTTAATTCGGCGTCTGCGGGAAGGCGTCTCCGGGGTGCGGGGAACTAGCCAGCAGGTGAAAGCGAGGTGTTACGTTATTGCCATCGATAGCCAACTGCGGGCAGGTAACAGTTCAGGATTCAATCGATTGAACGAGTAAATGATAGAATCGAACTGACTGGAACTCATTCAGGGCCACTTGGGAGGTTAGGAGATCATCCTCCTTGACCCTCCTTGAGTAATTTTGTGATATTGAACTGGTTTGGTGTTCTCAAAAATCGAATTGCAGTTCAATAATTTTTGCTTTTTGTTTTAATTTGGTCAATTTTAATAATTTCAGTTATTTTTAGAAAGTTTCCTAATTTAGTAATTTTCCATTTTTATTAACTTTGTAATTATATTATAGTATCTTAGATTAAATTTTTAATTATAGTTTCATATAATAATTTTTATTATAATACTTTTTTTTTATTTTATTTCTAATATTATTAATATTCAAATATTGAAAATTTGATTTTACGGTGATGAGCTTGGCTCGGAGTCATTTATAATAACGAAGTTGATGGAAAAGACTCTTAGTGCCTAATGCTTTATAAAATGAAGGAGGAGGGCTTTTTCTACACATGTCTTTATTCCTCGACCAGGCTTCCGACCTCTTTGGCCATTTGCCACGCTGCTCCGGTAGTTTCCACGGCTGCGTTGTCGCGCTTGAATCCGTCTCTGGGCCCAGCCTGCTGCGCCGCTGCCGTGTGGCGTGGGCAGGTGCCTGGCCTCTGATCATTTGCCTTCGCAGGCCCGTACAGATTCACTGATGTGGCCTCGATATCGTCCTTCCCCTGCCCAGGTGCGGTGACGCATCTCAGTACCAAGCCTGGTAGCGTGCTGCGAGTACAGTTCAATTCTCATGATAGTGACCCTTTGGTTCCATTTTGGTGAGCCACGCGATATCCTATTGGACTACGACCATGGTGCGCTGGAGGTGGGTCCATACTCCCGACACGGTGGTCCCGGTACCAGGAGCGAGAGGGCGGTGGTCGCTCGAGTTCCGGACCAGTGCCGGCCTCGGTCCCGAGGTAGTCACGAGGCCTCGGGGATTCGGAGTACGGATGCGGATGGGACCCGGGCCACAGGTCACGGTGCCTCGGCGGAGATCCCGGAGGGCCGGCCCTCCCGACGGCTCCTGCTGGGCCGGGGTGATCCATCCTCATCCGGGACCTCAGCGAGTCTCGGCCCATCAACGGCGGGCGACCTCTGCGCCTCTGGGTGCTCATCAAACCTCCCGGGATCGGGGCGGATTATTCGTCGGGCACCACAGTGAGAGCGTCGCTTCTTCGAGAGACTTCCATGGGAGTCATTCTCTGACGTCCGGCGTTGATGGTGATCACGCGTCGGGACTTCGATCACGGTGATCGAAATTCTCTGCGCCATTCGCGGCTCAGGCGGCATTATTACCGGGGTAGAGTGTTCGCGAGTTTATCGTTCGATGACTTCGGGGCTTGGCTTCGTCGCTCGAGCCGGTTTACTATAGGCGATCGCCGGAGTCTTGAGGCGGCCGGTTTTTATTCAGCGGTGGAGCTGCGGGGCGGTGCAGGCGGTCGAAGGTTATCGGTGGCCTCATCCAGGCTCGAGAGAGAGATGGTTCGCGGCCTAGCTCGAGACACCCGCAGCCGGGACCCGGTGCTCTTGGGAGCGCTCAGCCTCTATGCTCTGATCGATCACCTGTCGAGGACTTGACCTTTTCCCGGCTGCGGCCGCTACGTCTGGCGGCGTGGGGGGGACATCTTAGGGCGCTTTATCGGATCTCGGAGGATGGTTTAGTCCCTACGGTGTGGTAACCTCCTATTACGCCGAGGATGGGTCCACGAAGTAAGGGCCACGGTTTGGTGAGAGTCTTCGGTTGCTAATGCCACGACTCTGAGCCATGTCCTCGAGCACTTGGAGCTTCGAGGAGCCACCGGATAGAGAGGAGGATTCGGTTGCCCTCGGGTCTGTCGATGGAAGCGATGGTCGTACATATCTTTTCTCCTCGACGGGGATCGGGAGGAGAGTCTGGGGATCAGTGAGAGGACTCCCCACGGGACGGACGGTCGACTCCCAGGCACGGTGGAGAGGAGTCCCAGCTCATATATGTCCCCTCCATCTCCTCCTCCTCTTACTTCCACGGTAGCGGTGATACTCTGGCCCATCATTTACATCACAGCATTCACCGGAGTACGTTCATGCCAGCTCGCGAGAGATAGCAGGTGTGATGGATGCTATATGTTCATTGGCAGCTACTCAGGCAGCACAGGACCCAGAGGTTAGGATCGAGAAATTTAGAAATTTCTGGGCCTTAAGCTCCGTGCTCCCGACGGATCATGACTCACACAGGTCTTCCCGCGTGCTCTGATGGCGGAAGGACCGACCAGCTGTCGCGGCAGCCTCTTTGGATGTGTTAGCGGCGGCGGCGAAGCGATTACAGACCCACCACCGCTCTGACGGTAAGGTGGTTAGGTTTCTTTATGTTTTTGTATAGTTACCGGCTTTATCATTTGCTGCTAAATTTGCGTAGGATTGTGTATTAGCCATAGTGGCGATATTTTGAGCCACATGTTTAGCTTTGATATAAAATGTACTAGCGTTTTGGCTATATCAAAAAGCTATCGATATGCATATATTTAGTTTTCTACACCTTTACATATTACTTTTTGTGCCTCCACCTTATGTAATCGTTTTTGTCTTCAATTGAACAATTGAATTTAGCCCCAGTGGACAGATTGAATTTAACAATTGGACAATTGAATTGCTTTAATTGGACAGATTGAATTCACTTCTTTAAATGGAAAATTGAAATACTGTTTGTCACCTTAATCTTTGAAACTGACTCCATCGTGATTCAGTTTTTGGTCATTTAAGATTCTAGTGTATTTAACTTGAACATTTCCTCTTTGAGCTAATTCACACACTGCACACCAGATTATACCAATAGGCTGTGAAATTGTATGCCTCTCTTCGCCTATCAAAGCCGGCCTTAGGCATGTTGGCAACCAGATGGGTTTGTGTTACCCGCATTTGAGACCAATGTAGTCTTCGAAAGGAAAAGAAAAGAAAAGCAAAAAGAAAAAAGAAAAGAGAAAGAAAAAAAAAGAAAAATAAAGTCGTGACACTTGCCTTGAAGCAGAGCACGGTCCGAGGGTATATGGCGAAGCCTTTGAAACTGATGCCACTGGCCTTAATTGGTTGGGAGTCATCGACTTGAGTGTTAGTTACACGGGTGAATGGGTAGAGTTTGCAGTGTAGTTGTGATTTTTCGAGTCATTCGGTCCCGAGGTGAAGCACATAGAGTTTGTGGTCAGTGATCCTTTTCATTGATGCCCTAAACCTTAATTGGTTGAAGTCATCGGTGGACCCCGTTACGGACTTTGGTGAAGTCGAGTTTGAGCATTGCACCTCTGATATAGTCAAATAAAGAAAGAAGAGTGTAGCTATTCCTATCTATGTTGTTCAACAGCTTAAGGCCATGCCAGTAGCTAGGTTGGGGGGAGGAAATGATTTTGCACTTTATTGGCTCAATCTGGTTATTTTAAGAACCATTAGATCTTTGTGGAAATTCAGGTTGATTGCCATGGATCTGATTTTGATCTTAAATTTGTTCTTTTATGGTTTTTGTTCTCTCATATCGGTTTTTACATCGGGTTATCAATTTTTCATATTAAGGTAATGTCTATTTGTACATACACTTTTGGACCTAAACTTTTTGAGAAATCACTGCATGCATTTCCTTTTTATTTTTGCATTGCTAAGGGACTAGCAACGTTTCGGTTGGGGGGTGTGATTAGTGCCCAAATAGTGCTATTTTGAGCCCTATTCGAGATAGGTTTTGGATGCTTTTTGCGCACTAATCATATCAATTAAGCCAATTAATATGTTAAGACCCCCTTAGTTCCACTAATACCATTTCGAGGTTATTTTTGGTCATTTTGCAGGTTTTTGCATGCGCCACAGTTCGAGTTCGATAGTGAGATGTGATGAGCTATGAAGATTGAAGAGAAATTTCAGCCATCAAACATATCAAAATGCAGTGAAGAAATGAAGGCAAGGTGATCACGAGAGAGATGCGATCGACGAGCCATGAGGGCAACCCGGGAAATTTCGCTAGATTCAAAGAAAATTTATTTGAGATTCTTAAATTTCGCAATCCTAGCGAGGGAGTGGAAATTTAAGCTGAGTGTGAGGAATTTAGCTGGCTAAGCAGGAAATTCAACTGTGCCTAGCGAAATTTCCCAATTTCGCTACCTCACATGAATTTCGCTAGGCTAGCGAAATTTATTAACAAATACTGTAGATAGCGAAATTTCTCGATTTCTCATCTACGTAATTTGGCTAGGCTAGCGGGTGCCAGCCTACCCTAAGCGAGAATCATACGCCTGTGAGAATTCATGCCCCTGTCACTTTTATTATGTGAATTAATGCTAAGCGACCTCGTTTTGGTGTAATACCACCTTACCCCTTGTATGAGCCATAATTTTTGGCTTTCTTGTGGTTCACACATTGGGTGGTCTATAACCCATTGGTTTGTAACCACTAGCGACTTAGGCAAATCTTTTGGAAACTTTTCATTTATGTAAATATCTCCCGCAGCTTTCAGTTTAGGGTTTGCTTTTCTCTCTTCTCTCTCCTCTTTCTTTCATTTTCTAGGCTACCAAACACTTCTCTTGAGGATGACAACTCAAGAGATGCTTGGCTTAAACATAGCTTTGAAGAGGGTTGCTGAAAACGGTTGTGGGGTAGTTGCGGTTGTCCTCATGTTTTAAATGCTACAGGTACTGTATTTCTGGCTCCCATCTTTTCAAATTAGGGTTGAATATCATTTAATGTCATTACTTTGGCTAATACTTACCATGCTTTAAGTGCAGTGCATACTTATTAGATGCCTTATTCTTTAGATGGCGCTCGGAGCCCTTTGAAATGAGGTTGAGTGCTAGGGTTTTTTAAGGCAGAAGGAATTTTGTGAATGCATGTTGCTGTGTTGACTCAAATAAGTGTTTCTAGGGTTAGGTTTTCTAGTTAAACAAAGATCGGTTATGGCTTGGACTATAGGTTGCCATGATGCAGAGATAGAAGCAGGGACACTTATTTGCCCCGTGTTGTCAGCTAGTGACTGGCTCCCTTCAGTTACCTTTCACACTTTACTTTTAGTTTTACAATTAATCTGACATCAAACAACTTCCCTTTGTTTTAAACAAATCCAAAAATCCAAATTAAAAGCCTCGCCATTTTCAACAACGTCTGGAAATCATTCCTAGGATGAAAACCCATCCAGTGTTCGGCCACTGAGCCACATTATCTTGCGTGGCTTGACTACGAGTAGGAAGAGACTTAGGATATAAATTTTGTTGATTCCATCGCCTCTTGTGTACGAATCCAAAAGGAAAATAAAGAATAAAAGAAAGGAAAAAAAAATGAAAAAAAACAAAAAAAGTCGAAGGAAGCCGGCGGTTTCTTCCTCAATTCATTGGCGTTCTGACGTTCAGAACTCGTTGGACCAATGAGTAACGTCTGGAGATTCCACCCGAAACTGCGTTATAAGAGGTAGGTTTCCTCCTACTCTAGTTCATTTCACACCTATGGGCCATGTTGGGGCCTAACGATTTCGCCCCACTTCGGGCTGAATTATTTCATTGTGTAGTTTGTTTTTGGTTGTGGGACAGTCATGGACCGAGTATATGAGTTCCCAAGACCATCAAGTCCGAGCACGGCGTCTCGGAACTAAGTAAATCTAGGCAGAATGGAAAACAGGGGTATGCCCGTATTTCCGCACCACCCCTGCTAATCAGCAATGCCAACTTCGGATGGCCATAACATTCCCATCCGAATTTCGATTTACGCGTTCTTGGAATCTATGGAAAGCTCGTTGAGTCTAGAATTTAATAAGATGAAGTGCTCAGCTAAAACTTGGGGTGAAGCGAATTTGAGTCATGAGCAGTTGAAGACCTTGATGAATTTTGGTTTTGAAACTTACATTTTGAAAGCAGGGTTGTGTTAAGTACTGAGGCTGCGTATAGCCTGAGTAGGAAATTGCGTGTTGAATTTTTGTGTGAAATTTACACAAGCTAGAATTTCTAGACTAAGTCTAGATTTTTCCGAGGCCAAGTATGGTGGGATTTATGGCCGGGAATGGCTAATGTGTGTTATTACTGTAAATTGAATAATATGTTAATGTGTAAAATTATGTGATATATATGAGATAAAAATGAAAATAATTATAAATTCTAAACATAATCTATCCCATGACATGATGTTATAACATTATGATTTATATGTGCATGTATTATCGTACATGTGATTCGTGCCACGATGGTTAATATCGGAATCAACAAAATTTATATCCTAAATCTTCTCTGCGCCGTAGCGAGCTACTGCGGTATAGTGATCAGTCGAACACGAGGATGGGCTTTCTTAGTACAATTGATTTCTGATGAGAGCGAGATAATTACAATTCAATTTGGATTTCAGGGTTTGATAAAAACAGGGGGATTTTGGTAAAAACAGTGAGGGTTGGTTGTGTGCAGATTGAAATTAAAATGAAGGAAAATAAGAAAAGAACTCCTTGAAGTCTCAGGCCACTGGGTTAGGGTTTTTAAGGCAACCAACATGTCCTCGGGTCTTTTTCCTCGCGTTAGGGAGGATGACTGCAAGTATTTCGAGCAGGATCTTCATTTAACTTTAAAACCCTAAAATACTAAAGGTACCTTCTTGAAACAAGGCTTTAATATATGCTCAAAACAAGAGATTACAAAAAAACCAAGATTGGAAGGTATTAGAAGGAAGGGATAGAAATCAGGAAGAAGCAAAAAAGAATTATCAACAAAAGCAGGGGAGAGCGTCAGAAAGCGGGGTGGGAGAACCGGTGAAATTTTGGGAGAGGGTGGGAGACGATTGCTCGTGCAAAGACCAAATTTCGTAGGTTCCATTTCTTTGTGTTTTTCTATTCTTTCCTTCTGTTCTCTACGATGCAATGATGAGTTGACTCAAATTCTTTGTTTGGATCAGGCTCCTTGTTTCGGCATAAATAGCAAACATAGAAACTAAAATTAATACAAAATCGATTAATGAATAGTAGGGCAGCAATGTGCGAATCGGGTTAATTAAAATGATTAGTACACAAAAACACTCGAAACCTATAATAAATAGGGTTCAAGTAGCACTTTTGGGCACTAATCACCCCAGCTACCATTGCTGATCCTTAGCAATAGAAAGAAGAAAGAGAGCATCTGTGATAACAAAATGATGTTCTAAAATTATTATATTTCCAAAAGCAGTTTGTGAATGATGGCTACTAACCCTAAGTAGAATCTGTAAACCCTTGCCCAATCGCTATCTGAGAGAATGAATGTCATACAAAATTGGTATCATGAGCTATCTCAATGGATCTGGCAAAACACGAAAATCTAAGTGTTTGTTTGATCGAGTTCAGATATCCGTACCTTATTGCCTCTCCTGACGGGCTATTGCCTGACCTATGCAGCTAACCGACCCTCGTAGATCGGGTTACTCTTATTCTGGCATCTTTTTGTATTTGTGGGTAAATCTTGAAGATCGACTACGAAATTAATATGGGGATCCACATTGACTCCCATTGATCAGGCTTAGGGCGTAGTGTAGGATCTTTGATCACTAACTCTTCAGTTTGCCCGGACTCAGTGAGGTTTGAGACTCCAGCACCTACAACTTGCTCGCTCCACCCATCACCGTGCCCATGGCTTGCCGCCAGTCGGTGGCTCCCGACCGAGTTGGCTTAGGCGCCCCAGGCTTTAGGGCTTTTACTTTACCCCTCGGACCGTACTCGGGTTTCAAGGCAAAGCTTTGCGATTGTTTTTCTTTTTCTTTTCTTTTTCATTTGGAAGACACATTGACCTTCTTTTCATGGGGGCCCTTAACCTATTAAAGGTGGTCAACGAAACTAGGGTAGGTTTTGCAAAGTTAAGGAGGCTAGGCAGTTTTTCAAGTTATTGAAGAAATCTGATGTGCATTGTGTGTGATTAGCTAAAGGTGGAAGAAAAAAGTCGAAAGCAGCAAGAATTCAACTAATCATTCACTTAACTAGGCATGGAACCAATCTAACATCAATAGAATTGGACAAAGTTTCAATTTTACAAACTATGGGCTAGACGAGCATGAAAAGTTTGGGGTGCAAAATGGGTCGATTTTGAAAAAGTAAGTTGTATATTCTCTTGACTTCACAAAAAGAAAGCGCAGCCACTAAACATCACAAAATGGGCTTGCTCAAATAAAAACAAAAACATAAATAAAAGCTAGCACCTTCACTAACTCTCCTGACCCAGATGTCTGTATCATGATGGGCTCAGATTGGAAAGTTAGAGAAGGAAGTGCTACCTCCTTGATGATATGTGCTCATTTTTGGATAGGAGACTTCGCAAGATTTCCATTGAGACCTTATTCACTCCATTTGGGCTTCAAATGAACAAGTTGGAAGAAGAAAAGAGAAAAAAAAGTGACCGATTTTAGACATGTTTTTAAAATTTCTCCTTTATAAAAATTTCAAAGTGTTATTTATGGCTTCATTTGGATTAAACTCTCTAATCTTTCACGGTACCAAGAACACTTAAAACGGAGTTCGAATGAAGAAGAAGTTATGATCAAAATAAAAAATTAATTTATGAATTGGAGCATGTTGCGAATTTTACTTAATATCCAAGAAAATTCCTTCAGTTTTTTTAAACAAAATAAATAAATAAAAATAAAATAAAAGTATTTTAAATACAAAATTTTTAATAATAAAAAAAAAAAAATCAAAAATATTAAAAAATTTTAAAGAGCAATTATTTTTAATGAAAAATAAAATAAAATAATAAATAATAATAATAATAAGGCATGTTTTTCGCTTTCTTTGCTCACTTTTTTTACTGTTTCTGTTAATTTTTATGCTATATCAGGAGGGCCTTTCGTCTATAATTTGCCTCTGGGACGGTTCACGAGAAATTTTATGGTTTGAAATTTATGACACAACGAACCAAATGTTGCGAAATTTTGCAAGTTAAATTACTCTAGCACTCCCTTTGCGTGAAATTTGATAGAAACTACAAAAATAAACACATAAAAAATTAAGAAAAATTACGGAAGAATTGAAAATTAAAACTACAAACAAAGATTAACTAAAAATTAAGAAAATCTAGAAAAATTAAAAGAAATCAAATAAATAAAATAAAATGAAAAGATAAAAACAAAAGTGGGGAAATTTGTGCTCCCCAGGCAATTCTTAAGCCTTTGGAGGGTATTGGGTGAAGCTTAGAAATGCAGGGTTGGGTTGTCGTCAGAACCGACACAGAACCATCATACTATGCAGTATGACGGAGTTGCCATCTTCTTTGAGGTAGTGGCAAATGCGAGAAGCGTGTGCCAACTCCTAAAGTTTTGTAAGAGGCCAGTGGTCGCAGATGGAATGGACTTTCGGTGGTCTTGAGGGTTAGTTGTCATAGGCGGGATATACAGGTGCAGGTCGAGATGAACTTACGGCGTGGGTTTTTGTTGCTTGGGTAGTGGACTGTTGAGGCTCTTCTATTTCTTCCTTCCCTTTACCACTCGCCAAGTGACACGTGGGAGGTTTCTTCTTTTTTCTGTTTACATTGCTCCTCCATTGTGGTGTCAATCAGGCACTCTTCTTCTGGGTTCACTTCCTCTTGGTGAACATGTTGCTGATTAGTGAGCCTTGAAATGGAGTACTACAGGTTGTCAAATTTATAGTTCACTTTGAAGTCGTCAATTCTTGTCCTGATATTTTCCATAAGTGTCGATTTTCGAACGAGTGAGCATTGGTTGTCTTACATTTTCCACAACATCACCCACCGACTTGAGTAGGTTGATGTTGCTTTCTCAGGCGCGAAATTAAGCTGTGGTGGTTGTGGTGGCTGAGAATGAAGCACAAGATGGAAGTGGGGTGCGTAAGTTGGGGGAGCCACGCGAGAAAGGTGCTCGTCCATTGGAGGTTTCTATAATTCCTCGTGGACTAGATGGTTTTTAGTTCTCCCAGTTGTTGGTCTGCCTTTGAAAGTTTCTATAATCCCTCATTGGCATATGCAGCTCTGGGTTTCTCTCCATAGAGATACTCCTTTGTATTTATTTCTCCCTCTTTCCATTTGATCCACAATTTAGACCCTTTGGAACATACGTCCCTGCGGTAAATAAGGCAACCCCGAAATGACCTGGAAAAATAGTCTGCGACAACTTTTTACAGTGAAATGAACTAAAAAAAGCGATGAATGATAAAAATTCACAATACTTGCCAGTGAGGATCCACAAGTGTTCCCCAA
>JAEQBH010006428.1:0-141252 GCA_016808115.1 Tetrastigma voinierianum
ACTTAATCATCGAAGGCGGTCGTACCTTCGTCGGTCCACTGCGGGTTTATCACGTCGCTAATGCCTTAGAGGACGATCTAGGTAACAACAATTGGGGCCATATGTGGGAATCAAACAAAAATTCTCATCGACGACGCGCAAGAGCTTGGATCCAACTACTTTCTAGTACCCCTTCGCCACCAGTAGCTCTGCGGCTCCCTTTACTTTATAGGCTCGTCGACACGATTCGCGAGTGAAAAGCAGCTTGGAGTGATCCAGTCGCTAGAGATCAATTCCTTCATTGGCGTCAAGACATGGAGAAGAAATAGGAGGAGCAAGCAAGGAATATGAGGAAATTGTAGGATCATATTGAACATCTGCAACGTGAAAACGGTCGTTTGCGGGCCTAGGTAGAAAAAAGGCGCGTTCTTGGCGAAAGAGACATCTGAGATAACGACGAGCAAGGTGCTTGACCGCTGCGATAAGAGGAAGAGGAGCCCATGGGTCCACGACACAATGTAGATCTTAGGCGGGCTGACGAGTTGTCCTCGGAGCTCCGCTAAATCTCTCCCCCGGTAAAGTAGCGAGGTCAGGTCGCGTTAGAGACACTCGCGCCATGCACATTCGGCCCGATGCCGATGTGGCACATCGGATTAGGTAAGAAAAGAAATAGGCGCGGGCATAACCAATAAGCAAATGCACAGGAGCAGTTTACATTACCCATGGGTAATGTAAGTATCTTTGCCAGTATACCCCGCCTTTGGTATAGGACCTACGCTATACATACCGCCTGCAGCAACAATTCAAAGTCCCGACGACATGCTCTCCTCGCCCCTAAGGCGACACATTCTCGACTACAAGCTGCCCCACAGGTTTGTCATACCAACTTTCACTATGTTTGATGGCTCTCTTGACCACTTATGATACTTGTCTTCCCGGAATTCTGATCGGGCGATGACTTTGAATGTCGGCAATGACCTTGCAAAGTTTTTCTATTGGTTTGCAAGGACTGCGCTACTTGGTTTCCGCAGCTCCGTGGCTTAATAAATTTTTGCGAACTTTGGGGAGCGTTCATCTCGCAGCACTTATGCTCAATGCGTCATAAAAGGAATATTAGTTCCTCACAAACTATTTTGAAACATGAAGAAGAGTCCATACGGGACTTCACAAGGAGGTTTGGGCAAGCCGTCCAACAAATAGAATTTTACAGCATGGATGCAATCCTTCAGAACTTCAGGAGAAGCTTTGAGTCGTCGACTCCCTTCTTCCACTCGCTATCTCTAAACCCGCCGGCAACAATAGAAGAGTTATACGAGCGGGCAAACAGATACACAACGTTGGAGGAGGACAATATACGGCAGTAACCCGGATAGTCATGATCCTGAACTAATTTGGGTGAGAAAGATAAGGCGACGGGAAGGCGGGTCCACTTCAGGAAGGTTAGAGCGGGACCGGCGACCCCCAAGACCGAAATTTCATAAAAGGAGAGAGAGAGCCCCTCACAATTCACCTTGAATATCTCATACGAGAAGGTTGTTGCTCTCATTCGCGACGCAGTTTTTAAATGGCACACCGTCAGACGGATCCTGCTCATGAGTGTAAAACTCATCTATTTTTAATCTATTTTTTTAGCATGTTTTTAACAGTTTATTTAAGATCTATTTTTATGCAAAAATGTTGAATATTCATCAACTTTGTGTTTCTGAAAATTATTAGCAGGAGAGAATCGACAAAAAGAAGCAAAAAGAGACAAAGAAAACGGCGATGCAGTACCGTGACCGCAGCCGATTATCGCGACACAAAAAATTCAAAGCGAGCCCACGGGAACTATGTTGCGACCGACAAATTTATGTCGCGACAAGATTGGTCGAACTCAAAGAGTGAAGAGCTAAGGTCGCGACGGTAAAAGTTTTCTCTGTGACGGGACTTGAAAGAAGATTTTGAAGAAAGCTGTCGCGACAACCCTGAAATCTATCGCGACATACTTAAGGTAAATGGTGAAGGAATTATGTCGCGATACTATTTTTCATGTTGCAACATAAAAGCTGAAGACTAATGGATGAACTCTATTGCAACAAGAAAGTGCATCGCGACGAGATAATATCAGAAAACTGACAAATATTGAATAAGTGTTTTTATGTTGCAACAAAGTTTGCAACATCAAGCAAACTCAAGGAAGAATCTGTCATGACAAAGATTATTTCTGTCGCGATAGACAAAACATGAAGGAGGTGAATTCCCTATCGGGACAAGATGCTGAAGAGCAACATAAGAAGAATGGAAACAAAGAAACTTCTTGTTGCAACATAATCAAGAGTTGCAGGAAAACCTGTGTCGCAACAAAGAAGTTTTCTGTCGCGACAATAAAAGCTAAGGAATGATAAAATTCTTTCGAGACAAGAGAAAAGTAGGTCACGAATAAATTTAAGAAGACTTGAGAATTTCCAAGGCAATTGTGTCACAACATATAATTCTATGTCTCGACAAACAACTTCGACAAGTAATGAGAACACGAGAAAGAAAGTGCGAAAGCCCGCGACCATAGAGTTTCTTGTCGCGATAGAAAAGTGCTAAGGACTTAAAGAAATCCTATCGCGATAGAGGCAACTCTGTCGCGACAAAGTTGCCAGGCTGAAAAACAATTGTTTGTCGCGACAAGGAAAATTATGTCGCGACATACTCCAGAAGGACAAGGACATGATAAGGCTGGGTCTTGAGCTTGAGGGTTTGGTGTCCCAGACCTGAGGCATTTTTGTCTTGACAATAACAAGACTGCTGAAAGAAATTTATTTCACGACATCAACAAAGTATGTCGCAACAAAATCAAGAACAAGCCTAGAGAAAAGGTTGCGACAGAAAAACGAGAAGCTACGACATAGGAAGCGACAAAGACTAGAAGTTCTGTCGCGACAGAACTTTCTATGTCATGACAAAGAGACCAATTTGGGCCAGAATTTTGGGGATACAAGATGCAATTAATGAAGTGAGGCCCAACATTGGAAAGCCTATAAATACACGCTTTTGGGAAATGTACGGAGCTTCGATCGTGACTCTAGGATTTTTGAATTGGTTGAAGACTCTTGTACATTTTTATTTATTTTTTCTTTTCCATTTGGTAGATTTAGCTTAGTATAGTTTTCTTTAGTCAGTTTATTTTCCTTTAATTTTCTTGATTTGGGTATTGTATTGAAGTGTAGCTTTGAGCTAGTATTTCTTTATAAATTCTTATTTTCATTAACTGTTTTATTTAAATGGATGTTGAAAGGTTTATAGAGTTCATTTATTTCAATTTGTTTATAATTTCAGTGAATTTTCCTGATCAGTTAGTCACTGAAATGAGTAAACCAATTTTGAGAAGTTGAGCTCATTGGAAATGAGTCTTTGATGATAGTCATTTTCTTTGCGTCGGGAGGAAGGGAAGCTTTAATTAGAATTCTTGAATTTATTTGATTGGTATTGTTATAAATTTACTAGTGCGGAGTGTACTTGATGCAAAAATGCGTGTCTCACTCGATTTCCATGAGGCCTACGGGTGACACGAGATGGAGAAATCCCGAGGTGTAGAGCAGGTTCCTTGTGGGTATGGTAAGAGATAATACTATGGAACTAATGAACTTTGAAGGATTACTCGGATAGATCCTGACTTACTTATAAGGGCGTTGAGATAAGTTGAATGAGTATCGATTAATCACTCGAAGGTTTCTCCTCTTTCGATGAATTGATTCCTGATCTCATGTTGGCGAGATCTAGTAAGAGATTTACATCAAAAGTGTAGAGGTGGTGTCAATCAAATTGGAGAAGGCTTGCATATCCTATCTATGGGGGTAGGAATTCTTTGTCCTTAGATCCCGAGTATGAAATGCGAAAAATACTTGATTCTTAGAAAGAGGGTTATATATTACAAGTAACTGATTAGAATCATGTCTCAAAATGAATATGAACCTTTAATCAGTGAAAAGTATTGTTAAGGGAGAAATCTAAACCATACTACCTTGCATCTTTGACAAACTTAGTCTTCCAATTGATGGCTGAGCTAAAAATTGAAATGATTCAGAAATTGATTATTATTAACTGATCCAAATCCAGTTTTGTCTCACTCAGTGAATCACCAACCCCAATTTTATTAAACTTTATGCTTGTATATTTAATATTTCCATCTAGGACTACATTTAAGTCATTTATTATCATATCAGTGGAGTTCAAATAGTAATGATTTTGAGTAGTTGGGGTAATTAGTCTTTTGATCGATTTATCATTTGTCCTTGTGGGAATGATATCTAGACTTTAAATATCCACTTCTATTACTTGTACGCCCTGTGCACTTGCAATGATTAAGACCACAAACAAAAATTTTAAATGACTCATCTTACAAGAGAAAACAATTCCATTTTTTCATACATATGAAAAATGGTCTCAACAAGTTTATGGTATTGTTGCCTGGGATTAGATAATACTCCTTTGGTAACAATGTCATAAATTTGCATATGTCATTTGGTCATATCAAGTTTTTTAAGCCTTGGATTCTTGGGGATAGATGACAACGTTTAAAGATCAATATTCCTAACAGGATTTACCAATTTGGACATTTTCTTTTTAATATTTTTTTAGAAAATCTACTTGAGTTTAGCGTATTTGAAGAAGCTACTAACATTTTTCTATGAGCATAATGCTTAGATATTGTTTCCCACAGATTCATTTGATCTTACTTGTGTTTATTCGGGAAAGATTTTAAATACATAGAAGATCAAAAGCAAATCTGTTTGCCTCTAGACAACGAAAATAGAGATAACACTATAAAATTTGAGAAGAGTCACCGGTGTAGAATCTAGAAATGGCACATCAGGAGCGGTGCGGGTTATTCGAGAAAGAAGAAGAAGAAGTAGAGAGAAATCAAAGGCACAATCTTATGGGACTTTTGGAGCTATTATCGAGATGAGGTACTCCTGGCACGGCAAGACTGACCTACAATTGGAAGCAAGCGATTTTGAGTTGGAAGCGACGATTACTAGGTGCAGCAACACCAATTCATAGGCGATGAGCATATGGGGAGATTCATGAGGATGGCCCGACACGGTCAAAGGCTGAATGGGGTGGGAACCCGAGAAATGTCAACTATGACTCTTCCCACTTTCACTCGAGATGTGGCGGCAAACATGGTTTGGTTCATTGCTAGTGGGATCGATGAACACTTGGGAAGAGTTGGTAGAGGCCTATATGAGTTGATTTTTCCTCCGGCTTTGCTTGTTGAGAGAAGAGGGAAATAGTGTTTTGGCAGGAGAAAGAGGAGAGTCTCTACAATGCATGGGAGAGATTCAAGAGATTGCTGAAAATATGTCCTATGCATGGAATAGATCTAACCACTCTGATGGATATATTCTATCATGCCATGAATTATGCCTCCAAGGGTATAATTGATGCATCATGTTGTGGAGCTTTTAAAAGAAGAAATGAAGAGGAGGCAAGGAAACTGATTGAAGACCTTGCCAAATGCAACTACGAGGCTCCATCTGAAGCTTTAAGGAGTAGCAGCAAACTGAGAGGAAGTGGTCTTATTGGACTAGACAGAATGACAGCCATAGAAGCAAAACTGGATGTAGTTATGAACAAACTGGGGAACAATGAGAAAATAATGCATACTGCACATGAAGTGGAAACTTGATAAAAGAAGGAATGAGAAACTTGATCTTGGGGACTAGTTGAAGAGCCCTATCAAGTTGAGGAGGCACAGTACCTCAATGCAAATAGGAGCTACACCTTTAAACCTAACCCCAACCTGCCAACACACTATATACCAGCACTGAGGAACCATGAAAGCTTTTCATATGGTGGAGGAACACAACAGGGCCTTTGACTGACCGAAGTACCATGAGGGCTTATGCTCAAGCTACGGGTTCAATATGACAACAACAACATCACTTAGGGATAATAGAGAATGTAGTGAAAAAAGGACTCAATCTTTTGAAGATCCAGATGATGCAATTCATAGGGAAAACAAAAGAAATTTTGAATATGCATGAGAAAAGATTTTACGAAATTGAGAATTTCCAAACGAAACCCTGTGTGTTTCAGAAAGCGAATACTAAGGCTTCATTGAGGAACTTAGAGCTCAAGTAGGGCAGTTAGCCCTATCCTTGCAAAACCAATCCATAAATTCATTTCCTAGTAGTACAAAGATAAATCATATATCACACCTACTACATTGAGAAGTAATGAAGAATTGCAAGGAAACAAGAAGATGTAGGACAAAGTAGGCATTGGAAATGAATTAAGGAAGAATAGCTCAGCCTAGAAGGGCAAACAAAGAGATGCTGACAAGAAGTCATCAAGCAACATATGTCTAGGTAGGGACATTAAACTGGGCAGCTCCTTGGGAGGCAACAGAAGCAGGATTTTTAATTTGTTAAGTTTTAATAGTTCGATTAATTCAGTTAAATCTGGTGAGGTTGTTGTTTTAGCTTAAATATGTTAGTAGTTTTTATTTTCAATTGTTGTTGATTTTTCAGAACAATGAAGCTAAATTCAAGAAGAATTTTATTAAGAAGCACACTGTCTCAAAAAGAAATATCTGAAAATGACAATAAGGGGAGTATTTCTAATTCCTTCAACTTGTTTTTAATGATAATGCATAATTGAAGATTAAGAGAATGTGTTTTAGTTTAAAAGAAAAAAAGGAAATATTGGCTTTGTTGAGTAAAAATATATTCTGAATATCTGAGGCAAATCTTATTGAATTAAGAAATGAAACAAGTTTTCATACTTGAATTGAGGATCTTTGATTGTTTAAGTAAATTTTCACAAGTATGATCAAATGAGTAAGAGTGGATGCACTGCGCCATCTCTGAGAGAAAACGGAGAAAGATGTAATTTTATAAGGTGTAGTTAAATGTCGCAGCAGTTGATTTAGGAATCAAATTGAAAAAGAAGGTTTATGTTGTGACACAATTCTTTAATGTCGCGACATAAATTCAAAAGAGCACTAAAAAGAATGTCGCAACATACTTTCTCTGTGTCGCGACATAAATAAATATTGCACTCAATTTAAAAAGGAAAGTTTATGTCGTGACACAAAGTTTCAATGTTGTGACACAAACTCGAGATGATGCGAAAGCGATTGTCGTGACATTTCTTCTGAATATTGCAACATTGCCGGGCCCGGTTCCAATTGATTGCAAAACTATGTTGCGACAATTATTTCTATCTCTCCTGACATCGCATTAAAAATGGAACAAACCATAAGGCGGTTGTTGTCGCGACATTTAATGAAGGGCACCATCAAACAGTTGGCTTATAAATTAAATTTTTTTGAAAACTGAAGGGTCACCTTTCTCATAAACTCTCAACCTTCTCAGCTTCTTCACTTAAATCTCTCTCATCTCGACCCCTAAAACCTTAAGTTCCAAAACCTAACCCTACCATGTCGACCCCACAATCCGTTTCCAAACCTCAGCGAAATAATGGAAGAGTACATTGAGTTGTAAAAATGAAATAGAGCAGTTTCTCGACGTGACTAAGCAAGTTGAGGAAGGGATGATGAAAATGAAAGAGCATCTGCCGAGACCGGTGGAAGAATCGAAAGAAAAGGGTGCAGGATGAAGCTAAGCGGGAGCAAGGAAAGATGGGAGCAAGAAGCTTTGTTTAGAAAATAAAAACAAGCCCTAATGGAAAGAAGTTTGAAGGACCAGGCTTCATTGCGAAAGGGGGATTCAAAAGCTTATCTCCCATTTCTATTTGAAATGTTGGAAAAGAGGATGGTAGTCAGCTAGGTGAACCTGAGAACACAGTTTGTGTTGTTTTGGGGAATAAATTCTTTGCTAATTTGGTAGAGAGGGAAGGAAAGAAAGTATATGTCAGAGGGCATTGTGTAGACTTAAGCAAAGGAAGAGACAAATAGATTGTATAGTCTGGGGGTGCAAAAGGATGGCTCGAAGTTCAAGAAACAACTAAGGTAACCAAAACACCAAAAAATAGTAGACCTACTAACGGCTGGAAAATGAGAATGGAAAGGAATAAAGAAAACTCCTTTTAAATCCATTGCCATAGGAGATCTGACTAAAGAAGCCAAGGTATGGTTCTACTTTATCAGTTCTATCCTTATGTCATCAAAGCATCTCAACACAGTGAGAAGGGAGGAAGCAATCCTCCTTTATGCATTCTTTGAAGGGTTCTGAATAAATGTGGGAGAAAAATCATTGAAAAAATTCATATTGGGCTACTATGAAAGCAATTGCAGGGGCTGGATTCCACACCCAACCACAATAACCACACTCTGTATTAAAGGGGGAGTTGAGGAAGAATGGGGGACTGAGGAAACCTACCCCAGGGCCTCATCTCGGCTTTAGCAGCGAGGAGTAACTAAAGGTGAAAGAAGCAGGAGGGAAGGAAAAGAAAAAGTGGAAGAAGAAAAAGAATATGGAGGGTACATTGAGCCAGAACAATGTGAAAGCCCAACTCCAATGCAACAAAAAGCTCAGAGAAGTCAAAGCCCATTTGGGAATGCATCCCTAGAGCTGAGACAAATCCATCAGTACATGGAGGCTCCAACTACAATTAAGAGATGAGTACATGGAGGCAGAACTGAGAAGAAGGGACCAAAATTTGGAGGATGTTTAAGAAAAAAAGATGAAGAATGGAGAGGTGAAGTAGAAAAGAGGGACCAGTACTGGTCGAATAGTATAGGACACATGAAGTGGAGTTTTAGACTAATGAATTATGAGCAAATAAACAATAGAACATTCCTTGAGTCATTGGCTAAAAGGCGGAAGGCCGACAAGAAGCGTGCAAAAATCTTGGACTGGGCTATGAAGGCAGTCTCGAACAAAAAGAAAGTGCCATTGCCACAAATAAGAATCTCAGATTGTGTGCCATACACAATAGTCTCGAGCTTAGTCAGTACTACCTTTCTTAAACCTAAATCCAGATATAAAAGGCCCTTCTACACCCTGTAAAGAAACATCCAAAATAAAACCCCTAGTACATCAGGGAAGAAAGAACTCACCCTAGTAGAGGAGGTAGAAGAATATCTAAGGATGGAAGCAGCAAAGGAGAGGGATGAAGGAATAGAAAATAGCTCAACTTACTATTCCATCTCCTCATCCTCTCTGTACTCAATGTCCAGTCATCAAAATAGTCAATAAAATAAAAAGAATTCTTTGTTCATTTGTGTTTTTGATTTATTGTGGTGTTTTGCTTAATTTTCTCTGCTTCATGATTGATAATTACTTTGTTGAATAATTGAAAAACCAACTACTTGGATCAGGTGTCTAATTCTTCTGATATATTTGGTTGAATTGAATTGATAAATTGTGGTTGTGTTGAATTGTTTTGAGCTGAATGCATGATCAAATAAACTTCTTGAATTGATTAAAGCAACCTGACAACAAATCAAAAGCGAACAAAAATTGATAGATGCATTGGGGTAGTATGAAATAAATGGAAATAGAAAGTTGTAAGATTATGAATAAATATGTTGAACTTCAAGAATAAGGAAGGTTTTACTAAATTGATGGAACAGATGAAACTTATAATTCTGTTTGATGTAAATAGTTTGGTCATAAAATCCTGATAACTTTGTACATGGTCAATAGTAACTCTGGAAAGAATTGTGCCAAGATTAGGAACATCTTTTGGGATACATCACAGTAGACTCTCCAATGTCCGCGAACTTCTTAGATTATTAGTCAAGACGAAATCCTAGGCAATACCACTAACAGGAAATGATTTAGGCCATCCTTGGAAGTTTGACCATTTCAAAGCCTACCCCTATGATATGCATAAGCATATACCACACAGTTCCTGAGCTTAAAGCTGAATTTCATTGACCGACAATAGAAGCCGATCCCTTCCTTACATACGATCTATAGTAAGAACCATATTTGCCCGGTGCTGAGACAAAGACATGTGTGAGAATGTACAAGTTTAGGGGAATATCATTTTAAGATGTAGAAAAGAAGAGAGTGGGTTGAGAGAAAGTGCATAGAGATAATAAGAGATAAAAAGAAAAGATGAAAGAAGCTGTCAAAAACATCAAGAGGAATGAGTTAGTATTGTAGCCTTCCTCCTTGGAACAATTAAGTCCTTAGGGGTGTTCAACACCTAATACCTATGCGGTGGTATGAGGATTATTGACAAGTTTGTTAAGGGTGGTAGAAAGCTTAAAAAAGACCAACATCGCACCATTCCCAAGAATTAGATGAGGTAGAGTGACAAAGCTTCTAAAATAAGAGGAGAAAAGTATCTTCTAGGTGTGAACAATGAAAGAGAAAAGATATTGGGTGAAGAATATGCAAAAAAGATGCACTAAATGCATTTGGGAAGGTTAGAAAATTACGATCAAGAGAAATTATCAAAGGAAAGATGTAAGCGTTCTAGAATGCAGGTTAAATTGAAGCCTAAAATGTCTAATTATCTACCTCATTACCCAAACCACACATTCTGAAACCTAAAATACCTATTTGATTTTGAAGGTGGTATTATGCTTACATTAGTGGATATTAATATGACAAACAAGCATATGAGACTTTAAAAATGAAAGAGAGTATGCCAACTGAGTAATATCCCAGAAGCAAGAACTGGTTTACCAAAGAAAAAGAGTAAGACCGACACACACACAAATCGGGATTGAATGATTGGTGTTACACACTATAAATTATTGGTTGGTTGAGTGAACTCGGTGAAAATCTTCACGAATCTAGATTGGAAACATGTTTTACAATTAATCAATAACTAACTTATGTTTCCTACCCAATTGAGGTGTGAATAGAAAAATGTCTTTAAAATAAAAGTTAAACTGTATGAGGGCAAACAAAATTTTCTTTTCTTTGCTTGGGGATAAGCAAAACTTTAAGTTTGGGGGAATTTGATGAGTGTAAAACTCATCTATTTTTAATCAATTTTTCTAGCATGTTTTTAACAGTTTAAGATCTATTTTTATGCCAAAATGTGGAATATTCATCAACTTTGTGTTTTGTAGGCAATTATTGAAAAATGAGAGAATCTCAGCTGAAAAGAAGCAAAAAGAGGACAAAGCAATGGCCGAGTTTATTGTCGCGACACAAAACATATGTCGCGACACAAGAATTCCCAAACGAGACCCTAAGGAACTATGTCACAACTTTAGCAAAATCTGTATGTCGCAGCAAAGATTGGTTAGAACTCCAGGTTGAAAAGAGCTTTCTAGGTCGCGACCTTAAAGTTTTCTATTGCGACAGGACTTGAAGAAGATTTTGAAGAAAGTTGTTACGACAACCCTGAAATCTGTCGCGACATACTTAAGGTAAATGGGGAAGGAATTGTGTCGCAACATTATTTTTCATGTCGTAACATAAAAGCTGAAGACTAATGGATGACTCTGTCAGACAAGAGAAAATTTTGTCGTGACAGACAATATCAAGAAGGCAACACAAGTCAGCTAAGACAAGTGTTTTTATGTTGCGATAAAATTTGCAACATCAAGCAAACTCAAGGAAGAATCTCTGTCACAATAAAGATTATTTTTGTTGCGACAGAAAAAACATAAAGAGGTGAATTCCCTATCGCGACAAGATGTTGAAGAGCAACACAAGAAGAATGGAAACAAAGAAACTTCTTGTTGCGACATAATCAAGAGTTGCAGGCAAAACCTGTGTCGCGACAAAGAAGTTTTTACATTACATGACGATAAAAACTAGGAATGATAAAATTATGTCGCGATAAGAGAAAAATAGGCTGCAACAAAAATTGAAGAAAACTTTAGAATGGCCAAGGCAATTGTGTCGCAACATATAATTCTATGTTGCGACAAACAACTCAGCAAGTGACAAGAACCTGAGAAGAAAAGTCTATCGCGACCAAAGAGTTTCTTGTCGACGAAAATGTGGATAAAGAAATCATGTGCGATGAGCAACTTTGTGAGCTGAGTTACTTCAAGCTAAACAATTGTTTGTTGCGACAAGGAAAATTATGTCACGACAGACTCCATAAGGATAAGGACATGAGAAGCTGGGTGAAAACAGGTTTGGTGTCGCGACACAAGGCATTTCTGTCACAACAATAACAAGACTGCTAAAAGAAATTTATGTCATGGCATCAACAAAGTATGTCGCAACACAAATCAAGAACAAGCCTAAAGAAAAGGTCGCGACAGAAAAACGAGAAGCTACGACAGAGGAAGTGACAAAGAATGGAAGTTCTATAACAACATAACTTTCTATGTCGCGACAAAGAGACCAATTTGGGCCAGAATTTTGGGGATCCGCAATGCAATTAATGAAGCGAGGCCTAACATTGGAAAGCCTATAAATACACGCTTCTAGGGCAATGTGTAGAGCTTTTTGACGGCTCCAGAAAAGGTCGCGACAAAAACAAGAGAAGCTATGAAAGAGGAAGCGACAAAGAATGGAAGTTCTGTCGCGACATAACTTTCTATATCACGATAAAGAGAGCCCAATTTAGGCGAATTTTGCAGGGATCCTGATACGATTAAGTGAGGGCCCTAACGTTGGAAGCCCTATAAATACATGCTTCTGGGCAACGTGTGGGAGCTTTTCGTGACTCCAGGAGTTTACGGGTGGTTGAAGACTCTTATACATTTTTATTTTTTTATTTTTCTTTTCCATTTTAGTGGTTAGCTTAGTATAGTTTTCTTTAGTGAGTTTATTTTCCTTTAATTTTACGGATTTGGGTATTATGCGAAGTGCGGCCGAGCTAGTATTTCTTTATAAATTCTTCATTTCGTGCTTGTTTGATTTAAATGGATGCTGAAAGGTTTTCTAGAGTTCATTTAGCTGATTTGTTATAATTTCGATTGAATTTTCCTAATCGGTTAGTCACTAATATGAAAAACAAGTTTTGAGAAGTTAAGCTCGGCTGAAATGGGTCTTTCATGATAGTCATTTTCTTTGCATAAGGAGGACGGAAGCTTTAATTAGAATTCTTAATTTATTTGATTTGTGTGTTTATAAATTTACTAGTCTTAGTGTACCCGATACAGAAATCTTGTGTCTCCTACGATTTCGGGAGGCCCTCTGAGTGACATAGAGTTGGAGAATCCTGAGAGTGTAGAACAGTTCCTTGTGGGTATGATAGACTAATACTATGGAACTAATGAAATTTGAAGGATTACTCAGATAGATCACCAACTTACTTATAAGTTGAGATAAGTTGAATGAAGTATCTGATTAATCACTCAGAGGTTTCTCCTCTTTTTGATGAATTGGTTCTGATCCCGTGTTAGCTGAGATCTAATCAAAGAGATGGAGATTTACATCAAAAGTGTAGGGTGAGGTGTCAATCAAATTAGAGGCTTGCAGATCCTGTGCATGGGAGCGAAAATTCTTTAGTCCCCAAAGATCTGAGTATTAAAAAGTGCGAAAGGAAAAATACTTAATTCTTAGAAATAAGGTTATATATTACAAGTAACTTATTAGAATCATGTCTCAGAAATGAATATGAACCTTTAAGCGGTGAAAAGTATTGTTAAGGGAGAAATCCAAACCATACTACCTTGCGTCTTGTGAGACTCAGTTTTCGATTGATGGTTGAGCTAAAATTTGAAATGATGCGAAGTGATTATTATTAACTGATCGAGATCCGGTTTTCCTCCTCTGATTAATTGCCAACTGATTTTATTAAACTTTCACGCTTTTATATTTAAGATTTACATTTAGGACTATTTTAAGTCCTCTTATTATCAAATCAGTGGAGTTCAAATAATGAATGAATTTTGAGTAGTTGGGGTAATTAGTCTTTTGATTTATCATACGTCATATGGGAATGATATACGGACTTTAAATATCCACTTTTATTACTTATGCGACATACGATGATTGAGACCACAAACACAAATTTTAAATGACTCATCTTACAAGAGAAAACAATTCCAGTTTTTCATACATATGAAAAATGGTCTCAACAAGTTTCTGGCATTGTTGTCTGGGATAAGATAATACTCCTTTGGTAACAGTGTCCTAAATTTGCATATATCATTTGGTCCTATCACCTTCTCAGAGAAATAAATCCTTGCGGTGCGATTATCATAGGGACCATGGATCTGAGCACGGCCGTTGTCAAGATCTAAAGTTCTAGTAGAAAAAGTTGATCAAGGTGGGACTCCCAATGGGGTACCTCGAGGAAGTAGACAAAGGGGTGGGTAGGGGGCAGCCCGTAGGTAAATTACATTGGTCAGGCGGTCCGTAGAACGAACCTGACCATAAACTATATCTTGGGCCTTGGGGCCCGATGACCAATGTCAATCAAAACGTCAGTAGAATAAACTCGTCAAGGCGGCTATGGTTAAGGCCAGGGTGAATGTCGATCCACACGAAGCGAGGTGGGAAGATGGCCAGATAAATGACCTTATATCCTTTCCCTTCCATTGTCGAAAATGTCAGTATGCCTCGTATGATGCCACGGTACTCACCCTCTATATTAATGGTTTGATGTGCATAGGGTCTTTGGTGGATCAGGAAGGTCACGGCGGGTGTGTGGCTTCCAGCCTTCATACGGATGGAAGCTTTCTTAGACATGCTTAATTAATTTGGATGAATCCTCTCTGGATTTTGACCTAGCGACTACATCGGTATTGGGGAGATGTCACACTTCTTGTGAAAATTTGGACCAAATCACTTGGGGTGTTTTGTTCTTGGTGTCAGGACTACGGAACTTACAATGACCAAAGTGGGTGGGACCTGGTTGCACTCCATGAAAGGTTATTCCTTCAAGCCTGCCACCAGTGGTAGTATCTCGACGAACATTAGGCAGGTTAACCTTTTAAGCAGCCAACTAGTTGCACGGTAGTGCTATCAACTGTCCATGCAGGAGCAGAGAGGGAAGTGCAATTCTGAATAACCTCCCGTGGACAATTAGACCCACGCATAGTAATCACAATATGCCACCTAGATTAGGGCGGAAGAAGATGACCCACCGGTTGTGGATCCATTGGAAGAAGTACAGTTGGACGGACCAGAGAAGTTCCTAGATTTAGCTCCCCTCTGTCGATGAAGAAAGGAATTGCAGTTCAAACTCATTTCTTTGCTTGACATAGATGTATTTACACGGAGACACTCGATATTATGGTTGGGATAAATCCGTTGAGGTGGCTTCTCACGAGCTAAACGTCCTCCCATTGCAAAGCGATAAGGAAAAAGGTGAGGTGATTCCATCTAGATCGAAGTCAGATCATTCAAATGAAGTAGACAATCTTCTAGAAACAGGTTTTATAAGGGTAAAAGTACCTGAATGGCTGACGATGTGGCGCGGTATCAAAGAAGGGTGGTAAATGGCATGTATGTGGAAATTGCACTCACCTCGATGAAGCATGTCTCGAGATGGCTTCTCCTTTGCCGCGTATAGATAAAATTGTGGATCTGGAAATAGCCCAGGGCATGAGTGATACGTCATTTATGAAGCGCTTTTTTATACCGTGAATTCCTATGCATCAGATCGACGTGAGAAAATAGCCTTTATTAAGCCATGGATTTGCTTGCTACGGTAATGTCGTTTGATGCGAAAGAAGCAAGAGCTGACTTATCTAAGGATGGTGCTAAGATATTCAGACCACTAATAGGTAAATCAGTGGAGGTTTATATTGATGATATCTCGTCGAATCAAAGAACACCACGATCACCTGAGGCATCTACAAGAAACCTTGATACATTTGCGAAGACACAGCATGAAACTTAACCCTTTAAAGTGCGTGTTTGGTGTCAACTCGGGCAAATTCATGGGCTTTATGGTAACGTAAAGGGGGATAGAGGCTAATTCCATCGGTCCAGGCCATGTGGACTCTCGAGACTCTACCTCCCCAGAAAAGGGAGTACAGCAACTTATTGGGCGGTAGCGGCCCTTAGGCGAGTTCATATCTCGTTTCCTGAATCGTTTGAAGGCGTTCTTTGCCACACCGTAGGAGCTTCAGCGGGACGTTGGAATCAGAATGCCCGATACACCTGACAATCAAACATTATCTCCAGAACCACGAATCTTGCTAGCCACAAAAGCGGGTGACATACTACACTCTTTACTTGAGGTCTCAAAAATCTTAGTGAGTGTAACATTGTTCAAATAAGATGAAAACCGAAAGCATAGACCTATATTCTTCATAAGCAAGTCTCTGTCCGAGGTAAAAACCCAGATATACCCGTCTCAAGCAGGCGGCATTGGCTCTCTGGGGTATCTGCTAAAAATTTTTGTCCCTACTTCCAGGCACACCCTAGCAATGTACTCACCAACCTCCCTCTAAGAAACATTATACATAAGCCTGATCTTTCAGGGCGGATGGCTCGGTGGGCAATTGAGCTGAGTGAGTTCGGTATTCGATATAAACCTCGCTTAGTATTAAAGGGGCATATATTGGCTAACTTTTAGCATAAAATTCCTCAGGAAATAAAAATGAACTGACTCTAATGAATCCCGAATGTGGATGGCGCCATATGGATGGTCGAATACGAAATGACTCTCAATTGGTGGTAGGGAAGGTAAATGAAGAATATGAAACAAGAGACCAGTGCATGACCAAGTATGTAAGTCTAGTCAACCTACGATTGGGAAGCTTCATAGCTTGGCGATTGGAGCACGTCTTAAGAGATTCAAACAAAAAGGCAGACGCTTTGGTAGTCATGGTCGCGTCCCTACCAATAAAATAAATGGTGCTCATCCCCATCTACTACTAGCCAAAGTCATCGATTACTACCAACCGGGGTAAACAAAATAGGCGAAGGTTGTCCTTCTTGGATGACTGCAATAGTCCATTATTTGAGCTACGAAGAACTACCGGATAACAGAGCCGAAGCCCACAAGATCTAGGTCCAGGCGGCTCGGTTTTCCCTCGTGAACGGTCAACTATAAAAGGACCCTTAGGTGGGCCACACCTTAAGATGCCTCACTCAGCAAGGGCGGTATGTATTGGTGAACTCCCGTGATGGAATTTATACGCGAGGAAATCATCCCCAGCGGGAAAGACGTTGGCCCGGCGAGCCCGTACGAAGGCTAACATTGGTCAGCCATGCTTGCGAGATGCGATTAAACATGTCGGAAGTGTGATCGTTTCGGCTGACAAACCCTTTGTTTGAGGTGCCGACCAGTCTAACAACCATAATGAGGCCCTGGCCCTTCGCTCAGTGGGGAATGGACATCGTAGGGCCACTGCCTACCGCCCCGGCTCAGAAGAAGCTATTACTAGTTGCCACCCTTCACATCCATCAAAGATAAAAGGTTGTTCAGTTTGTATGGAAGAACATTGTGTCGGGTTCGAATACCCGGTCGATTGTAGCGTGATGGGCGCGATTTGATAGCCGAATATCACGAGGAATTTTCTTGAATTGAAAATAAAAACTTGTACTCGACCCACACTACCCATGGAGCAACGGCCAGTGAGCGTCCCAGCAAGACTCTCCTGTCGGCTACGAGCTTATACATGCGACGAAGGAAAATAGGTAGATGAACTACTAGGGGTTTTATGGGCCTATAGAACAACCAGCTGAAAGCCGACTGGGGTATCACTGTTCGCCCTCATGTATGGGATGGAAGCCATCATCCCCACAAAAATCGAGATTCCCACCGTACGAATAGAAATTCCTGAGAAAGCAAATGTCGAAGTCGTAACCAAAGACCTAGACACAACTGATGAACTCCGGGAAGGGGCAGTTGTGTGTATAGCGTCATATCAATAGAGACTGCAAACTTGCACAACCGACGTGTAAAGCCACATACATTCCTACCCGGATAATTAGTCTTAAGAAGGGTCTTTGAAAACACGGCCAACCCAGTAGACGGGAAGTTCCAGCCCAATTGGGAAGAGCATACACGGTAGTTCGAGTAGGGATAACCAGGTCTTATGAGTTAAGCAGGCCAGACGGGACTGTTGTGCCCAGGATGTGGAATGCCATGCACCTTAAGAAGTATTATCATTAGTGTTTTCTTTGAGGACACTATCATCAATAAAGATTATCTTTTAGACATTTCCTCTGAAAGCCTAAAATTGCTTCTCTTCAAAAGCCTAGATATGGTTGTTGTCCTGTTGACATTTTTAAAAGCCCAGATATGGTTATTGTCCTATTGGCATTTTTAAAAAAGCCCAGATATAGTTGTTGTCCTGCTGGCATTTTTTAAAGTCTAGACATGGTTGTTATCTATGGGCATTTTAAAAGTCCAGATATGGTTGTTGTCCTACTAACATATTTAAAAGTCCAGACATAGTTGTTGTCCTGTTGGCATTTTTAAAAGTATCTTATAGGAAACAAAGTTATTGTGTTCATATATCATTCCGCAATCAAATACTTGATGACTAAGAAAGACGTGAAACTGGAGCTTATTCGTGGGTGCTCTATTGCGAGAATTTGATGTGTGGAGGTCGAATAAGGGTTCAATATGGTAGCCCATTTATCTGTCAAGGTAGGAAACTCCAAAAATAGTACAGAAACATCATTTGTAGATTGATGACACGTTCCCAAATGAGCAGATACTAGCTTTGTCACATGCTGAAGCATTCCCATGGTTTATAGACATAGCGATTATCTTCTGGTATTATTTCCACTGACCTAACATTTCAACAAAGAAAAGATTCTTTGCGAAGTGAAGCGTTATTTACGGGAGGGCCCAATCCTCTTTAGCGGTATACGGATAAGATTATTCGAGAAGGTGTGTAGAAAGAGAGTGAGAAGTGAGTGAGATATAGCATGCTTGCCGCTCTTTAGAGTGTGGGGGGCCATTTGATGAATGACGGCGACCATGGTATTCTTGTCGGGCTTTTAATATGCATCGATATTCAAAGATGCACACTTATTTGCAAAGTCCACGTGATCGATGTCAAAGGACGGGAACGACAGACTGACGAGTGAAATGCCATTGACGAATATTCTAGAGGTAGAACTTTTTTATGTCTGGGGCATTGACTTTATGGGTTCGTTTCCATCGTCCTATGGGCACAAGTACATACTTTTGGCAGAGGATTACGTGTCCAAGTGGGTGGAGCCATTCCAACCATTACTTGTGATGCCAAAGTGATCCTACATTTCATCAAGAGTAACATCTTTTCAAGGTCAGGGACTCCCCAGACGGTAATCAACGATGAAACTCCCGTTTATGTAACTTATTTGTTTGCAGCTCTTGGCAATACAGGGTGAAGAATCAGGTGTCACTTGCATACCACCCCCAAAGCAATGAGCAAGATGAGGTGTCAAATAGGGAGATCAAGAAAATCTTAGAAAAGACAGTTAATGTGATGAGGAAAGAATAGGCGAAATAAATTGATGATAGTTTATGGGCTTATCGAATAGCTTTGAGACTCCTTGGGAATGTCCGTCTTAGGAATCGTCGGTAAGGCATGCCACCACCGTAGAGAGCGGGGCACAATAGGGCTCTTAGAATCTTGAACATAAATCTCGAAATGGCTGGGAAAAAGAGGATGCTCCAGTTGAATGAATTGGATGAACTTAGGTAGAATGCATATGACAGTTCAAGGATTTATAAGGAGAAGACCTTGAGGCGAGCATGACAGAACCTAATGTATAATGGCGAAAGCAGGAATGACAAGTATTGTTATTCAATTCAAGATTGAAATTTTTCGGGAAAACTAGGGTCGAGATTCAGACGTTTGTGATCACCTAAGTTTTCCCATACGGTAGTGTTGAGCTAATGCATCCTGAGAGAGGTCGATTTAAGGTGAATGGGCAACGAGTGAAGATTTATCTTGGCGGTCAATTCGACATAAGCAATGCTCGAGGCCATAAAATTTTGGTTTTGCGAATTTTCACAGGGTTGAGCACCGGTTAGGAGACCATGACTTGGTCGGAGCTAATGACGGTAAAGCATGGCCGCTACTTGAGGAGGCGATCGAGCCTTTAAGTATTTTGGTCATCATTTTCTTGTTTAAGTTTGCTAGGTTTGATTTGCTTGAATTTTGATGTATTTGTGTTGTAGGTTTTGAGTTTCGAGGTCGGCCGGAGTGGCGAATGAGAGATAGCATGGAAAGCTTTGGTACGAAGCTTTGGGAGGGTATATAGGCGAGATGTAGGGAGGTTTTTCTACACTTATAAATTTTTTGTAAAAATTTCCTGGTTGTTGGTCTCAGGAACGTCGCGACGTTGAAACCAACATCACGACGTTGAAATATATAACTCTTAGGAATGTCGCGATGTTGAAATAATACTTCCCGTGAATGTTGCGACGTTGAAATAATACCTCTCGAGAACATCGAGACGTTGGTTTGCGTCGCGATGTTGGCATCAAGCCTCTCTGACATCACTTAGCGTTGCGGTTCAAGTCTGCCGATCTCATCCTACTCCCCTTGTTTCGGGTTGTTTATGCCCAAGCAGGTCCCCTAGGGTTGGTTGGGGGTTCTGGCCCCACTTGTCTCCCATCAAGAGCCTCATCCCACTTAGTGCCCGCTAAGTGTTTTTTAGTTAGCCTGAGTGAGTTTTGGGTGATTCCTTTGGGTATTTTGTTAGAGTGCAATCCCAATAGGGGTGTGGAAGCCTACTAGAGCGTAATTTCTCCTTCACGTTCATCCAGCCGGTGATCCCTAGCGGAGTGCCCGATGTCGACAGCGAAAAATGAGCTCAAAAGTAACGGGCCGGTGAAGAACCCTCTTGACCCTATGATCACGATAGATTTTTTCAATGAGGCGTGGCTAGAGGATTCGGCCTCATCTCATGTCGCTCCTTCATTAAGGAGAAGGGATTCCAACATCTGAATTTTTCCCTGAAAACCATAGCTAGGAAGGGTGGGGTGCATTGGCTGACCCGAGGCCCCGGCTGCACGATGGTTATGCGGAATTCCTACGTGACTAGCCGACTCATGTGCTCAGAAGGTCAGAGTTCGTGGGGTGTTGGTAGACTTGGTGCGGGAATCTATCAGCCGTATTACAATAGCAGGTCGGTTAACCCCAAGGCCTATGATCGGCTTCACGAAAACCCTAACTACCGGAAGTCCTTAGGATGTAACTCCTGAAATGGGTAGGGTGAGTGGAAATTAAACAATGAAAAAGGGGGGCACGAGCGTGCATTTCAAGACCAAACACTTGGCCTATATACTGGAGTGTGGCACCATTTATCACCTCTCGTCTCATTCCAACGTGAATGTTTGCGGAGTGACGGTGAAATGGGCATTGCCCGATTTTGCCATCATTCGGGACATCCCATTTAATGGGTGAGTCATAGGGCGCCAATCACTCTATAAGCGGGATGCCAAAATGAACCTCGAACTGCTGCCATCTATGTCACGTGCAGCAGCCTTCGGGGTGCCATTAGAGGATAATGAGGCCTGGATCCATCCTATTAAGGCCATCATCATTAAGAAAGATAAGTCAGGCGTTCCTCGATCCTAGGCGGTTTATGACTTGGGTCATGAACCTTCGGATGAGGAGGAGTTGACAGCATACCAAACTTTGTTTGGCATGCGTGAGGAGACCCCGGGTGAGGCCGGCCAACCTTCCACCTCCCATCCACCCACTCCACCACCTCCTGCTGCGTCGGATGTCCCCGGAGTCCTTCTCGACCCTAGAGGGTAGCTTGAACAACTTGCAGACCCATTGTGTTGGGATGGGACCTGAACATCAGGACACGAGGCAGGACATGGATGCACTCTAGGCTGACATGCACACAGTCCTTTGCAACCAGCAAGTCATCCAGCAACAGCTCACCCAGTTGGTTGCCTTCCATTTTCCACCACCACCATCGCGATGATCCACGGGATCGTGAGGAGTTCCCATCCTTAACTTTTTGACTCTTGTCAATGAGAACATTTTCCGTTCTTGTTTGCGGGAGGGGTGTGGGTGGTCGGGTTGGCATTGTTTACTTTCATTGTTAAATATGTTTATGTTTATGTTCATTGTTTATATGTTTATGTTTATGTTTATGTTTGTTTAGATATCACTTGGGTTTATGTTTATGTTCATACTTTCTGACTTTTCGTTTAGGTTTGTGTGTTAGGATGTCTCTCGGCAAATTTTGTGGTTTAGGGTCGTGTTAGATGGTATGTGTGAGGTAATGCCATGATTGCTAATCAAGGACCTTTTACCTCTCCAAATTTTTGCAACACCTGATACATTAAGAAGAAAAGGATCATAGGTTGTTAGATGCTCATGAATTACTTGCTTCGATAAGTAGGGATGACATAGTGCGTCACCTCCTTCGTGTTTAAGAAACCAATTCCAGATTAGTCTACCACACACTCATACATGTGATCTTCAAGGTATGCCTAGGCTCCGAACCCGGCTCACTAACGTTCAACGAACCTTGGGCGTTTCTAAACACCCAAGTGATTGGACACCTTAGAAAAAGAGGATTGTCATCGAGCCCCATCTAAAATAAAAAAAAATATAAATATAAAAATAAAAGTGAAATAAAAGAAATTAAAATTAAAATAAAAAGAGAAAAGAAAAATAAAAAAAGAAAGTGTGAATAGAATAAGTGGGATCTTCTAGTCGGAATCTCGGGCACAGTCCGAGGGGTTTTCAAGCCAATGTTTACGAGCCAGCGTAGGAGCCAAGTGACTTGATACTGGATTACATGGGACAAGGATGGAAGTTTCCCACAACCTAGGGCCCTTAGGTTTGGTTGAATGTTCGGGGTGAGGATTCGAGAGGAGCCAGATACTGGTGCCATAACCAGCGGGTGGGAGTCTGTAGAATCCACGCTATGGGAACACCTGAAATAAAACTTACGAGCACTAGGAATTCGTTCATGAGTAGGTAGGTTAGTATGAATAAAAATGGTGTGTTCTTATCCTTTCGTAGTTAGACTCTCCCAAATAGGCAATTTGAATTCAAGTTTGGGGTTCCCGGAACCAAGTTATATGCTAAAGATCATGCATCCAATGCACATAGACTTCTTGGGAAAGGCCATTGAAAACCTAGGAGGTGAGTCATTTGTCGACCAAACCGTATTCAGCTGAATTCTTTCGAAAGTCGAACAACCTTAAGGATCCTTTGAAATTAGAAACAAAGGGCAAGATTTGTGAGTTCGGTTCATTTCAATCCTTCCTTTTGGCAACATGTGCATCACCCTCATATCGTTGAGTTTAGTATGTTATTTTCTCGTGTGTCTCGTTCAGAGTTCGTTTCTTGCTTGAGGATAAGCAAGAAGCTAAGTTTGGGGTTGTGATAAGTGTCCAAAAACACTCGTTACAAGCTCGGGATTTAGTGCGATTTGGGATTAGTTTCATATATATATAACCTTGTTTTGATTACTTTTCTAATATTTAGTTTTCTTGGGTTTTTGTAGGAAAAATACTGAAAAAATCTAGAAATGGAACCTTGCAGGAGTCCTGGAGAAGATTGGTGCAGAAATCAGCCTAACATCGCAATGTTACAACATCGCGACGTCCCAATGTTGCGAGAAGGACTTAACAAACCTTATCTTGTGAAGAAGCTATAAAAGGAACAGGAGAATCCAATGTTGTGACATGGGAAGGACTTAACAAACATCGTGAAGCGATAAAAGAGAGCGGGAGAATCCAATTTTGGGGGTTCGAAAATCGTTTTCAGTGCTAGGGTTTGAGGAACTCGGATCTGGAACAGAGGAAAGGAGACTTGATGGCCTATCTTAAGACTTGAAGAATTCGAGAGACCGTCATTCCTTCATTCTTTGAAGTTTTCTCTATCCTTATTATTAAGTCTTGCTTTTCAATTGTAATGGAACAGAACATCATGAGGTTCTAATTTCATGGTATAGGGTGTTGGTAGTGATTTGGACATGAATACTATGTTAAAGTTTTAACCTTTCATAATTCTATTATCTTATATATATTTGTTTTATCATTAACTCATGCTTGGTTGAAATCGACGTATTAATTTACGTCCAGTCTTAATATGTGAGTGGTTCTTTATAAAATGCGAGTGAATGAAGAATTAGACATAGTTGGGCTAACCTAATAAACTTGGTAATATAGGATTATCAATAATTAAGAGGCTTTCGAGAGTTATTGCATTCCATGCACCTTTAATGGGGTGAGCAAGGAGCAAGAAACCTAGTGATAAAGGGAGGTTAAATGACCTTGAGAAATGCTTTAATTACAATAGATAAGAGCCACCTTGGAGAACATGTATACTAGATAATGGAATAGAACCGCGACATTACATAGTAGGAAATTTTTTAATGATTGAAAGTAACATCTAAGCAATCCTTAAGTTCAAAAGACAAAATATCATAGAAGAGCATTAATATTAGAGTGGTACTATTTGTTTGGTTGCTGAGAAAAATAAGGGAAAACAAAAGGAGCCTACATTTTGAAAAGGCTATGTTTATCAATGTTTTAAAAATCGAACCGGGATTGAATTGGAAAAGTTATCAATTCACTGTTTAGGGGCCAAACCGATGATCAAACCAGATTTAACCGGGACCAGAAAGGTCACCAGTCAACGGTCCAATCGTTCAAACCGTCCGATTAGATTCGATTTTTAAAACACTAATGTTTATAGTGAAACGCTTACCTCAACTAAGGACGCTAGCATTAGAAATTTAGAAGGACAAAGTTAGCATAAATTTTAAATTTCTTCACTTTGAAGTTTTCTTAGCAACCAAATAGTAATAATGGTATAATCAATGTTTTAAAAATCGGACCGGTTTGTCAAACTGGCCTGATCGTTGACTGGTTGCTGATCCAGTTCTATTCTATCTCTTAGGCCAGTTATGAATTAAGTATAATCCAAACCACTTGAACCGATTGTTGGACCAATGAATCGCCCAGACCGGTCGGTTTGGAGTGAACCAAACTGTTCAAATCCCCTTCCTAAAAAGGGGCTAAAAATTCTCAAAATGTGTCACGTGTTTCCCTTGGCAATTGTGCAACTGTAGGAAGACCACCCACGTATTGACGACCATTCAATCGGTGATAATTCTTAAAAGGAGCTAATATTTTTTACTTCTAGGTGAGATTGGTGTTCTGGTTTTCATTCCAGAAAATGAATTCTTGATCAAGAGTGTCACTTGCGACACACTTGATGTTTTAGATTTAGATTTTAGATATAATATATTTTTAATAAAAATTCAAATATCAATATATTTATATTTATATATATTTCTTGATAATATAAAACTATATAGTTTTCAAAATATTCATAATATTAAATAAAATTAATATAATATTTTCTAAAATTATAAAATTAGTCTATTAAATAAATCAATTTTGAATATATTTAAATTTAGATGATATTGATATTTTAAAGAGAAGGATGGTAATAAAATTAATATGGGACTTGGGTCTATTATGATGTAATCTCATTTATTGTACTTGCACTTTCAGTTATTAATGAAAACTCCAATTTGGGAGATGTTTCTCGCATAGATATTCACATATTGTTTATTGTAGTTTGAGAAATGTCATGACCCAGAATAAACATATGGTTTATTAATAAAGATTAAGGCTGGAATAAAAAAGACAAATATATTGTGATACATGGAAGAAAACACTCGCTTTCAGAGGACTTGTCGTCATGATTCATATGTTTATTTCCTGATTAAGGTGCTATTGAATTTACGAGTCAAGAATGTTGGTTCATCTTCCTTGAATGGTTGTACCATATAAATGTGACTATAAATTACTGATAAAATATATGAGATTTAATTCCATCTTGAGTTTTGGAGTTAAATTGCCTCTTAATCATAACGACTCATGGGAATGATGGTTTCCCATATAAGTCCTTCGTCGTTGTATCACTAGGGCTGAATCTTTGAAAGTTCTTTCGACACCATCATAGAGAGAAATTTCGGGCATCGAAGATCTTAACAATCCTCGCTACAGGTCTTCCTTTTCTAACAATGGTGGAGGTAGATCACAGGAGGCAGATCTAAGCCTCTTGCATCCTTTTTGATTTATGTGATATTCGTTTATTTTGTGTGTAATCTCGTATTTGGTATCAAAGCCTGATGCTCTTTATCCTCTGCCTTGTTTGAGGATTTTCTCCATTTTTAGGAAATTGTCATGTTTGTGTGATTGTGATATGGAAAATTTGTCGTGTATGTGATATGGAGAAAATACGGAGAAAATCATGTTTTTGCATATTAATATTGTTTTTTAATCATAGATATTATTTTCATTATGGAGTAAAACAATATCTATGCTAGTCATACGTATTGGGCTAAGCATGCTTTAACCTTTCTCCCTAGTCGATATAGAATAATTTTGGATATTGCATGATTGTTTATGGAATAAATATTCTTATGAATATTTTATGAGGTTGATTGAGATTATCACATGAATATAGTTTTTCTGAAATAATATTTTGGATCTTTAGAAAAAAAAAAAAAAAACATTTTTCGTAGGTGTAGGCCCAGGTGTGGCTTGAAGCCTCGTGGGCTTGAAGTGTGGCAAGCCTCATGGGCCCTCTGCGGGTTATCTTTGGGTGTGGAGTGCGCTTATAGATTGGTTTTGTAATTGAAGGCAAGCATGGGCACACTTGATTAGAGGCGGCAAAACTGGAGTCTGCCACTTTTTTTGTCTCACATGTGTGTAATAATAAGGTAATGGTACTTCCAATGAGTTTTGAACCCTTGGCGGAGTTATCCATAAGAAGAGGGTTGTACCGCTAAGCACAAACTTCTTTTGAGTTAATAATTAGCAATGTTTAAAAATCGGATTTGGCGAGTTCGGCTTATTCAACCGTCAACTAGCCATATTTCCGGTCCGATTTGTTCTTCCAAACCGTTAAGAGATTGAACCGGTTTCGAACCATTCAAACCAACGGTTGAACCAGAAAATCGCTTGAATCGAACAATTCCATTCACTCTTTGAATTTCTTGCAAAATGGGGCAAGAGACTGCCACATCACTATACAACTTCTACGCACGCATTCGCTTTAAGCTCTCTAGGAAGTAGAGTGAATATAAACTAGTCTTGTTTTGTTATAAAGTTTCGATGTACAAGAGAAAAATTCAATCAATTACTGCAAGACCTTGGATTGAAACCAGGGAGGGTGAAGTTACAAGGCAACCACTATACCATTGTGCTTCCATTATGATTGTTTTAGATGTTAACAAAATTATATATTACTACTAATTAAGTATATATTTACATAAATAAGTTTCTTCCATTTTTTATATGTTTTCGTATTTAAACATTATGCATATTTTTAAAATACTTTATTTATATAAAAGAAATATATAATATCTTAAATATTATTAATTATATATTTTTGATATTTTAAATAAAATATAAATAATATATTTATTCGATCACATGTTCGATCGCGATTAGGCCTGATGTAGGTGAGCCCAGTAACTTTTTCGGTTCAAGGTCCAATCGGGTTTTTAAAACATTGATAATTAGCATAATATTCCAATATTTCAAATTCTTGAATCAATCAACTTATTTTTGCTCATTAATAATTTCTTTAAGGGTCATTTGTTTTGGGTTAATTTATAGTTATGACCCTTATTATTATTATTACCTTAATGGAATATTATACTAAATAATTTATATATTGAAATTGTTATTTGAGAGGCTCCATACGAATGATAATTTCAATATGTAAATTTTGAAAATTGTTCATAAATTATGCATGCAACATTTAGTGAATAATTATATTATTCAAGTTGCTTATAACTTTATGAAATACTTTGAGTCTGATAAAATTTTATTGGTCGGGAGTAGTCATAACATCTTGACCCGATAGGAATTATGATAAAACGTCACTACATAACATTTGTGTAATTAATTTAGGAAAATGTTAGCCTATGTTTTCCTAATTAATTGGGATAAAATATTGAATTATTATTCTCAATCTACCCACAGAAATTGAGAATAGAAACGTAGTCCTCTAGTTTTATCATAAGGATTGATAAGGTTAAACCTAATTGAATGAGACTTTAACCCACATGCAAGTCTTGTGTCTCTAGGCCCCCCTAATAAAAATGCAGGAATGCAGTTTGCTTACAATTGAGATTTAGCCATTAGGCAAGTCCCATGTGCGTAGATTAATCTTTAGCATGTTGTAGCCGTGGTACACATGCATAATATTTCTTTGAATTGGCCAACATATTTTTGTAATATACACGTCCTTAAAATTTGTAGTTTCAAACCTCGAGCCTTTCTAATGTCAAGTTAGAAATACCTTAACAAAGAGCAATTTATAAACTTGAGGAGAGAGAGAATCCTACTCCATTTAGGATGTATGAATATAGACTACACCATAAGGAAAAATGAGCCTTCAGCCCCCTAGGCTACCAGTACTAAGGCTGAAATAGAGTTATATAATAAGTAGGAGAGGTCTAACCACCTCTCCATTATGTTTATCAAAACTCATATCTCGATTGGTGTGAGACCCCAGAAAATTCCAATTTTCTGAAAAATGGCGAAATCGTAATTTCGGTAAAAATCCAAAAATTTTCTAGATCTCGGATGACGAAACGGACTTCACCGTTGAAATCGTCTCTCGAAATCTAGCTAACACGTTGAATTTCGTCGAATTCCGAGATAGTTGGAATTTGCACGTTTTTCGAGGCACCGAGTATCGAGTGCCGTAAAACGACATGTGATGTGACAAATTTCACCTATAACATGTACTCATGTGATACATGTTGCATGAGTAGAGAGATGATAGAAATGGACGGCCGGGATAATGCCAAGTGTCAAAAATCCAAGAGAAGGGACATGGATGGCATTAATTGGTGTTAATGAGTATAAAGACAAAATAGCAGTAGTGATCATCTTCTCCCTTTATTTGAGCCAAAACGTGGAAGGAGGAGTACAGAAAGCTTAGGTTTTAGATATTTTAGAGAGAAGGGTGAAAGCTTCTCTCTAGGATTTCGACCGATCGAGATGGATTGGTTCTCGGTAATTAAGAAGGAAAAGTTGTTCTACGCGGAGAGGGCTATGCATGGACACCGATTTGGTGGAGTTCAGGCAACTCAAGAGGTGAGGATCTTTTCCTACTTGTGTTAATCTTTGTTTAGAGCCATGTAAATGGTTAAGAATGTTACGAGGCTTGTTTTGTAGTAAATTCGGTCTCAAAAGCTTTGAGCAGGAGTGAGAGAGAATTTCTGTTGTTATTAGTTTGTGAGCAGTAACAGAGGTTTCCTTGTTCACATGAATAGTAACATGAATATTTTTGTGTGAATTTTTGTGATGTTGAGTGATTCAAAATGAATTACTTGTGTTTGTTGATTAGCCCATGTGAGCTAATTTTGGTGTTATTGATGTGAATTTAATAACATGATTTGTTTGGATTAATTATGTTAATATATATGCATGTGAATATATTAGCATAAATGTTTTGAAATTGGCATCATGCATTCCATATGCACTGGAGCACCCTAGAATATTAGGAGTGAGTGCATGACATGAAATGAAACAAAAATGAAAACGTTTGTGAAAGGAATTTCAATGGATGATTTTCCGGAGAATTGTGTTAGGAGATGGTCCAACAATTACACGTCAAAGGAGCCCATGAATTGTTTCGGAAGGTTCTCCAACACATTTGCCTCGGAGGGTAGTCCAATACTTTTACCGAAATTCAGTAGTGAGTTTTTGAGAACAAAAAGCTTTTGTTTTGAAAACTGGATATTTTTACTCGCATTTATTAAGGCATATGTGAAATTCGGTGAGACTCGGGACATGGGATTGGTCATGTAGACATTCGGGTAAGGTTCGTAGTACTTGAATGTGGTTGGTTGCACCATGCATGTGCACTTAGGTGGGGGAGTATCCATGTAGGAAATTATCACCTGCGGGTTTTGCTCACCTGTCGAGGATCTGTTCGGTCTGAGGTGTGCACGGGAGCGGCGCTAAGCTAGGGCATGTTGCATTTTAAGAAGAAAGCCAAATTGTGGCTTTGGGTGATTTTGTATAACATGTATTAAAATTGTGAAACTTTTGATATATGTTTGGTAGATGATTTATTAACTCAGAAACTATTGTATATAGTTGGGATATATTTGTGAGTGTTGATGCGAGGGCACAAGTGGCGGGGTTATTTTTACTAGAGTATGTGGACCTTTGGTGAGGTCATTGTGATTATTTGGGATGTGTTCTATATTCGTAGAGCCCCCTTACAGCGAGACTCTGCCCGATTTTCAAGAGTGATGTCGAGTTACCCGACATCCACGAGTATTCCGCAGGTTGACGGGTTGTCAACGGACCGGTTTGTAATTAAATATACCCTAACGCTTTCTGACTTGTTTAGTATATTAAAAGCTAAATGGAATTTTTCTAAATAAAACGAGAGACTCGAAATGAATATTGTAGACAAGTGGTAAATTAGTCATTTACCACTGGAGGACATAAAAGGCATAAATCAAGAAGTTTATATGCCATTATGAGATTTGAGAAAGTTGGAATAGAAATAAGAGAGAAATGGGGGGACCAAGATGCAATTAGAGAAACTTAAAAGCAAAAATGGGTTTTGACTTGGCCAAACATGGCCTTAACTTAAAAATGGGATTTAAGACCAAATTTGGTCTCATTTTGGGGAAGCAAAAACCGTAGAAGAGAAGAGAAGGGGAGAAGAAGAAGAAGAGGAAGAGGAAGAGGAAGAGAAGAAGAAGATGAAGGAGAGAAGTTCAAGCAAGGCCAAAAAGGTATGGAACTATGACTATGAGTATGGAACTTTGTATAGATTTGTATGGATACATGTTTGTGGGTTGTGGGTTGTGAGAAACCTAACCCTAAAATGAGTTCTTGTATGGAAATCCTCATCATAAACTTTGTTTTTCTAGGTTTTGTTATGAGAAGATTCAGAGGTCCCATTACATGTGTTCGGGGGTTCTAAGTGTTATGTGTAAAGCATGGACATGTTTGTTCTGCTCTAGGTTTTGATAAGAACCCTAGATTTCTTGAAGTTGGGTTGAGTAAAACTCTAGGCCTTGTATAAGAGATGAATAGAAAGCATGTTTGAGTTCAATAGAGTTCATAAGAGGTGGGATTGAAATGATAATTCGAAAGTAGAAAAGAGATTACAAGATGCATTCGAGGGAGCCGACGTGTTTATGGAGTATCGGGTTGATTCGGGGTATCAACATATGGAAAAATGGGAGAAAAATACACATTCTGGGCATTTTTCGGTGACCTGTACCGGCACACCTTGAACCTCAGACTGCACAGCCTCCGTAACCGAACTTGTACCTAAGACAAAGCGGAATAAAGCAGACACCCCGCCTATTTTGACCAGTATTAGTATTTTAGCTATAACTTGCTCATTTCTTATCCGATTTGAGTGATTCAAGTGGCTAATTAAACTATACTTCAAGGAGAACCAAACATCCAGAAATAGACATTGTCAAATTCTGACTCTAAGTATCCCAGAAATTCACTCAAAGTGGGGCTATGTGCAAGCCAATTCCTGCATCAGTTTGATCATAGAGTAGTCCGAGTTGTTTAGAACATAACTCGAGTTTCAGTGCTCCGAATTGGGTGATTCCAGTTGGAGTAGAACCCTTAGCACCTTAGATTTAAAGGAGTACAAATAAAAAGTGTCAAATATGGAGTCAAGACACTGGAAAATGAGTATTATAAACTCTCCCTCGGGTAAAATTGGTAAATTGACTAGTTTGGCATGAAAATGCCATAACTTTAGTTTGGATGATCCAATTGGAATGATTCCAATTTCTACAAAAATAGATCTCGTTGAGGGGACAAGAACACACGAATGATGTGTGAATACATAAGCATCATACTGTACAAGTATATGGAATGCCATATATAATAGGCATGAAACAAGAAAAGTATAGGAAATGCAAAATGTATAGATGTGTTCATGAAACATGAATGTGATATGGAAAATGAAAACGAACTGAAACATGAATATGAACATGAAAGGCAATTTTTCATGAACACATAATGTGGTTAAGTTATATATGATTATTATCACATATAAACTTAAAAATGATAAATAAAATGATAGGAAATATATGAATGAGTATACATTTAAATGAGTATGAACGAGTAGCGCTTTAAATGAGTATAAGGAATGAGCATACGTGGAATGAATATAAGGAATGAGTATACGTGAATGAGTATAAGGAATGAGTATACGTAAATGAGTATATGAATGAGTACACAGAATGAGTATATGAATGAGTATAATGCGGAATGAATATATGAATAAGTATACATGAATGAGTATAAGGAATGAGTATACGAAATGAGTATATGAATGAGTACACGCGGAATGATGATACGTGGAATGAATATATGAATAAGTATACATGAATGAGTATACGTGAATGAGTATACATGAATGAGTATATGAAATAAGTACATAGATTGAGTATATCTTTGAAAAGATAATACGAAAGTGAAATTGGAATTGAAATGTGATATTTGAAAAACCGAATGAATGTGAATGATAATAAAGACGGGATTCATTAAACGGAATCCATCATAAATGTGAATTGGTTGATATATCGAATGAATGGGCTGACGTAATAAATCAAGATCCACTTAAGGCACCCTCGAGATTGTCCAATGTCCCACTTGGCGGATGCACCAATCGCATCCGCTATGATGGCGTATGGCATCAAGAAAATGTCCCACTTGCCGATGCACCAATCGGCATCCGCCATGATGGCGTACGACATTTAATTGATAATTACATGTCGGGTAAATAAACGGCATCCGCTGGCGATGGGAGACCGAATTGTAATAAGTAATACCACATGTCGGGGTGCACCAAACGAGCATCCGTCATGATGGGAGACCGAATCAGAAATGTGTAGCACATTACCGAAGATAAGGGCGGGATTCATTAAACGAACTGGCCATAAATGAATTGAATAGTCAAAGTGAAATGACCAACATTGACGAAAGTGTATTTGGATTTTTATGTATATGCTTAAATCTCATAAATTGGAATTGTGAATTGAATTATTGCATTGAAAAAATGTATGTTGTGATATGATAAATGATTCAGAAATGAAAGCATGTGAAATGAATAAGCAGGAGTATATGTGTATAAAGACATTATTTTGTAAATGCATTTTGTTAAATGAATGTTATGGATCTTGAATTTGTAAACGTTTACTGGATTGCCAAACGGCTCGCTCTCGTAACTAAAAAGTCTAAAATGGAATAACACAAACAAAAATGTTTTGAGAAGATAATTGAAATGCCTGAGTAAACTCGGGCCCGGCTGATTCACCAATTCCTCTAGTCGTGATTCGGTCGCGACACTTTTGAAACGAAAATTTAATAAAACCAAACAAAATTTTTTGAGAAGATAATTGAAAATGTCGAGTAACTGGCTCCATTGATTCACCAACCGGTTGAGCGCCTGTGGGATTCGTCGCGACACTTTTGAAAACGAAAATTTAATAAACCAAAAAAATGTTTTGAGAAGATAATTGAAAATGTCGGAGTAAACCGGGCTCCGGCTTGGATTCACCAACCGGGTCGAGTCGGGGATTCGGGTCGCGACACTTTTGAAAACGAAAATTTAATAAAACCAAACAAAATGTTTTGAGAAGATAATTGAAAATGTCGGAGTAAACCTGCTCGCTTCGATCCACAACCGTCGAGTCGGGATTCGGCCACATAACACTTTTGAAAACGAAAATTTAATAAAACGATAATTAAATGAAATAAACGGTGTATCAGTCTACATGATATGTATTTGATATGACTTTGATGTGTTCCGATTTTCCATTGTAGATGTATAAGTTTGTTTTGAATATGATATGACATGACATACATGTAGAAGATATGAATTGAAACTTGTAAAAGACATGACACATGGAAGTAATACGAACAAGATAATGATATGGAATCTGAAAAGGATAAAATCTACATGTATAATATGATATGAGTTAGAAATCACATAAGAATAGGCTTCGTTATATGCATTAGGAAAAGTAAATGTAAAAATATTGTGACTCGCTGACATTTGCTATCGGTCGCATCACCTATATGTCTCACTAAGCGTAGTTTAGCGGTGTTCAATCCATGTAGGTAATCGAAGAGGAGATAAAGAGGATGTGATTTGCACACCAAGAAGATGGGTCATCCTTCGCAGATAGGTGCTCATCATCTCGTCTGGGCTATCTCCGATATTTGTATTGGGACATGTACATGTATAAGTATTCAGATAAGTAAATGGGACTTAGCATATGTATAGATTTTAATGGATACCACTCCTGGTAGTTCCTTTGTATATGTAAAATGATTTTTGGTTACTACAAAATTGTTTGTATACCCACAGTATAAGTTCGGCCTTTGAGAAAAAAAAAAAAACAAGTAAAGAGTCCTGTGATACATGGTTTCAAGATCAAACCGGCTCGAATCTCGAATCGGAATCGGGCGTGATGCTTGGGGTGTCACACTGGTATCTGTGATTCTACTAAGAAACACGAAAAGGTCAGGGACTTAATGAAGGTACCATGAGAAATTTGCCAAGTCCAAGAAATCTCGCTACTCTTATAATTCAATTTCCACCTGAGGCTCATTGAGTCCGCGGGTGTGTGTGGATCACATCATGCGCATGATGGACATTGCGCCACCTCAAGTCTTTTGAAGTTGCCAGCGTCGGAGAGCCTTTCCATTACATCTTATTCACCCTTCCCCCTCAATACATCCCATTTAAGATCTCCTACAACACATAAGGAAAAGTGGTCAATAAGTGAACATTTGACCATATGTGTTTAAGAAGAAGAGTGACTTCTACGGAGAAGAAAGGTACACTTCAATCTTCTCGAAGTAAAGAAGAAGAAGAAAGGTAAGAACATGGGTAAAGGTAAGCTTGAGTCTACATCAGACATTAAGGAGTAGAAGATCCACGCACTGCTAAACCTATGGATCTCATTGTCAAGGAACACCAAAATGTCAAACAACTGATTAAGCGGCCAATTGAGCAGCAAGTTTCTCATGAAGAAGCAACACTAAGGAGATCTACCAGGGTCATGAATTTAATTATTCCTAGTGATTATGTAGTGTATTTACAAGAATCGACAGGTAATGTTGGAGTTGAACATGATCTGAAATGTTTAAGTCAGTACTAAGGATTCTAACTTATGGTATGAAACAATGAAAGCTGAGATGGAATATATGGCATCTAATCGAGCCTCGAATCTCACTGAGTCATTTATCGGGTGTAAAATCATTGGGTGTGCGGGTCTTCAAACCAAGAAAGACTCAACAGGGAAAACTTTGAGCTACATAAGGCAAGACTCAAGTACCTAAGGGTTTACTCAAAGGGAAGGAATCACTACATGTGTAATCTTTTCTCCCCGTGGACAAGGAAAATTCACTTCGAGTTATCATGGCTTTAGTAACTCATTTTTATTTCGAGCTATATCATATGGATGTGAAACAACTATTCTTAATGATGATCTAGAGGAAGAGGTGTATATGAAAAAAACAACCTCGGCGATTCTCCTCATCAAAGTGAGCATTTTACGTGGCAAGCTTAATAAGCCCATATATGGTTTAAAACAAGCATCCCAACAACAGATCTTAAGTTCCATGAGGTCATCTCTTCCTTTGGCTTTGAAGATAATGTCATGGATAATTGTATATACCACAAGGTTAGTAGGAGTTAGATATGTTATCTTGTTTTATACATGGATGATATTTTGCTGGCTACAAATGAATTGGGTACTTTGCATGAGGTGAAGCAATTCCTCTCCAAAAACATTGATGTGAAAGATATGGGTGAGGCATCTTATGTCATTGCATAAAGATCCATAGGGAAAATCCTCGAGGTTTTGGGTCGGTCTCAAGAAACCTATATCAAGAAGGTTTTAAAGAGATTCCTGATGGAAAAATTGTTCACCCACGCAACTCCCATCGCAAGGATAACAGTCTCGGGCTTTTGTAATTCAAGAAGCTCAAAGAACGACTCTCATACTGAGCATATGAGAGACATTCCATATGCTTCAGTCGTTGGAAGTCTCGTGTATGCACATGTTTGCACGAGATCGAACATTGCCTATGTTGTTGGAGTATTGGGTAGATATCAGAGTAATCCAGGGGTGGACCACTAGAAAGCTACAAAGAAGGTCATGAGATACCTTCAAGGAACAAGGGACCACATACGATGTACAAATGTGTCGATTACTGAGGTTACAGTTATTCAAATGCTTACTTTGTTAGTCGTATGGACTGAGAAAGTCCACTCGATATATATTCATGCTAGCTAGTGGAGCCATATTCGGAGGAGCATGAAGCAAGTATATCGACTTCTACTTCCACTCACTAAGGTCGAGCTCGAGGCCACTACACATGGTGTTTAGCTGAGGAGTTTCATTATGGTCTGATACTGAACTTATCCAAAGGTCGTCAAGATTTATACTATGATAACATTGTTGTTGCATTTTTATTAAGAATGATAAGAGGGAGAGTCGGCGGTTAATACTGACATAAAGTACTTAGCCATCAAGGAACGAGACAAAGAAAATAAAGTGGTCATTAAGAACGTGAGCACAGAGTTGATGATTGCAGATCCACTAACTAAAGGCATGCCACCAAAGCAATTCAGGGATCATGTAATTGATATGGGACTTTGGTCTAATATTATGTAATCTCATTTATTACATACATGCATTTTCGCTATTAATGAAAACTCCAATTCAAGAGATGTTTCTCATATGGATTTTCACATATTGTTTATTGTAGTTTGAGAAATGCCATTAAGTTTAACCCATAATAAACATATAGTTTATTCATAAAGATTAAGGTTGTAATTAAAGAGACATTTATATTGTAATACATGGAAGATAACACTCGCTTTCATAGGATTTGTCGATATGATTCATATGTTTGCTTCCTTATTAAGGTGAAATTGAATTTACAGCCAAGTGGGAGAATGTTGGTTCATCTTCCTAAACGGTTGTACTGTATAAGGGTGACCCATAAATTGAAATAAAATATATGAGATTTAATTCAAGAAAGGTTTTGAAACTTAAATCTCTTTTAATTCAGAATAAATTACGGGAGTGATGTCGTTGGGTCACTAAGGTTAAATCTCTAAAAGTTTTTTCGGCACCATCATAGAGAGAGATTTTCAAGCACCAGAAGATCTCAACGAGCCTCCTTCTATAGTCTTCCCTTTCCGACAATAGTTGGAGGTAAGATCTAAAAGCTTCTACATCCTTTTGATTTATGTGTATCTGCTTATTTTTTTGTAATTCACAAAATGAAAATATCAATATATTTATATTATATTTGAAACTTGATAATATCAAAAATGAAAATCATATCATTTATTTTTAATAAAAAATTAAATTAGATTATATATATTTAAAAATCATATTAAATTAGTTTAAATGTATTTTTAGATTTATTAAAAATATAATTTATATATTTATGACATCACCGATTCAACCACGGTTCAACCACCGGTTTGATCAATAAACCATGAACTAATAACTTTTTCGGTTCGATGACAGGTCTAGTTTTTAAAACATTCGATAAGATTTACAATTAAGAATTATTTGAGAACTATTAATCAGACTTCTCTACTATAGTGGCTGTTAATTTCTCATCCGTTAAGGAGCATATATTTCATTAAGGCTAATTAAGACAGAAATTCAAATATTCAAACTGGTCCATATGTTCCATATGTTTGGTTCTTAACGATGCCCAATTAATTCGGAGGTTATCTTGGAAACCTCTATATAAGGAACGTAATCATAACGCCTGGGGTCATCACCGCTCACTCTTTACATTGGAAGAATGCCACCATCATTCTTGAGGAGTAAGAGCACGTAAAGTCCATAGCGCACTCTTCCCGCAATGTTCGAGGTCGATTTTGTCTTCGTTTCCTTTTAGTTTACTACAAACTAATTTATCTTAATATTTGCATCAGAGCCACGTATGGCATCTATCTCGCAATTTATTGGAAAATCTATTTTCAAATTTCCTTTTTTCCATATTTTCATGTTTTGTATATAGAGACTCTGAATAAAATATCTTTTTTTATTTTTAAAAATTGTGCACATTAGGTGCATCGAATTTGGATTGTGTTCTTGTTAAATGATATCCAAAATATATGTTTTCCTTTCTAGTTATAGTTTGATTAGGGAATTTATTATTATAATTATAGTTTCTTCTCATGGAAGTTTTCTATTTTAAGAGAAAAAATTTTCTCGTCGATGTCGCCATATTCGGGCTACAATCTGGTGGTGGCCTAATTGGTCGCGGTACCCTTTTATGCCTCTAGTGGCCTCGTTTTGGGTATGTGCACTTTTTTGTAATTTATTCTGGGCCCCAAGGACATTATGGAACTAGAAAAATGGCCAAAAAAAAAAAAACATATAATTGATTTGAACCCCCAAACCTTTTACTTATTTTGTTCCCTCTCTGCTACTAGGCTAGAAGCCTATTTCTTTTTTATTTAATGTTGGTATCTTTTACCTACATATACTAGTTAAAATGTGTTGTATTTATCAATTATTTGTTTGTATAATATTTATTATTTATTGTGCATGTAACATTAATTGAATAATTTTCTTATTCTTCAAGTTGCTATATGTTAGTGACCAATAAATTTTATCGATTAATAGTAGCATGTCGACTCAATAAAATTTTATGTTTAGGATGATCACTTTGCAACATAACTATGATTAATTTAGAAAAGATTTAGTTACAATTTTCTGATAATTGTGATAAAAATATTGGATTATAATTTCACCCTGCCCATCTAATTGAGAATAGGAACATAGTCCAATAATTTTATCATAAGGAATAATAGGCTTAAACATAATTGCATGGGACTTTAGCCCATAGGCAATTCTTATGTTCCCTGTGGTCATTCCCAAATTCGTTAAACATAGCATTTATGTGGACTTTAACCCATGTGCAAGTCCCTTATGTCTAAATATTAATCTTCGTAGCGTGTTACATTAGTTCACCTACATTAAGTTTATAGCCTCAAAACATTATTGATAATATTTTCTTTCATGTCGCTACTCCACCTGCTAAACTACTATGGTATTAAATTAGAAATCTTAAATTTAAGGGAGATAACTATAAGGTCTAGATAGAGAGAAAGAGAGTCTTACTCCAATTAGGGTGTATGGACTTTGACTATGCTAAGGAAGAATGAGCACCGATTACTATAGCTGTACTCAACACCTGCATGTTGTGAGACTTTACAAACAGTGGGAGAGGTCCAACCCCCTCTCCATTATGTTCATAAAGAAACACATATTTGCTGGCATATGTGTCTCAATTAAGAGCATGTCAAAGTCAGGGATCTACTAAAGGCGATAGATGAGAAATTTGTTAAATATGATCAATCCATTGCTAGCACTTTGATAATTCAGCTCTCGTCCTTAAGGTTTGCTGGAATTAGAGGATTGCGTGATCATATCATCTGCATGATGGCCATTTCGGCTCAATTGAGTGTTTAGAAGTATCCATGTCCGAGTCATTAATTTCTTGTTCACTACATCTTGGCACTCACTCCCTATCAGTCCATTCATATTCATAACACCTTACAAGGATGAATGGTCAATTATTGAACTCTTGACCATGTGTGTGCAAGAGGAGGAGCGACTGCTTATGGAACAAGGGGAGAAAGTGTTTTTCACTATTCCTAGTAATGAAAGGAAGAATAAGCCTAAGAACAAGGGAAAGGGCAAGGTCCAACCTGGGCGTGCGCATCAAGAAGGAGTCCACGCGGTTTCTATCAGAAAAGAAAGGGCATTACGAAGAAGTGCTACATGAAGTACAAAGTTTGGCTTGAAAAGAAAGGTATTTCGTTTTCTTTCATATGTTATGAATTAAATTTCACAAATGTTAATCATAACACTTGGTTGATCGACTCTAGTTCAACAATCCATATTTTAAATACCTTGCAGTGGTACGAAAACCTCGTAGCCGTGTGTCATGAGTGACATCCATTTAGAAATAGGTCAAGCTCACATGTGGAAGCCATCGACACTTGCAGTTTGGAGTTTTTGAATGACTTTATTTTTTAATTGGAGAAGACCTTCTATGTTCCTAGTTTTTCTAGGAATTTAATTTCAATTTCAGCTCTTGTAACTTTTGGAAACTTCTGTAACTTTTTGGATACTTGTTTTAATTTTTTAATAAAACAGGTTATTGGGTACTGTGAGGTCTCTCATTTAGTAATTTGTAAGATAATAATTTTATAACTCATTAAGTTTAAGTACTAAAATTAAAAGCAATGTTATGTTCGAAGAATCGTCCTATGATAGGGTGTGAATCTTGTTACCATTTAAAGTATGATTTTCTTATGTGTTTTATGCAACATAAATACTAGATTTGCACCAATATTTTATAAGAAAGCTCTCTAATCCCCATTTGCTTGGTGTTTTGAAGGATTAGGAAGAAAATGAAACAAGTTTCTTTATTTAAAGTGTTGTAGCTGCAACAAGCTACCTCATAGTTAGTATGACAAGTACATTTATATGAGCTATGTATTCCTTGAAACTAGTTTTCTTGATTGCTTGTAAGAAGGATTCGTAACCCTCAAACTAACTAATCAATACTCTTGACCTGATTCTTGATCAAGCAAAGTGATAGAAGAAATCAAGTGAAGAGGAAGTCACTGGATCTACAATGGGCCATTTATCTAATGAAGTGGTTCACCACTATGAAGGAGTGCTTGCCACAAATAAGCTCAAGTCAAGAACATGTAGCCCCGTTCACGACAATGAAGGAACATAATCACATGCTGGAAGCAAATCACCACTCAGGAAGGAAAGGTCACGCAGTTGAAGCCCAAGCAAGCAAAGATGAAGCCTGGGTTTGCTCGGGCCGCAAAGGATACCTTTGTAGCAACAAAGAGGTGTTCACCTTCACAAGCTATCTTTTTACCGCAGCGACGGGAGGCTAGATTAGAAGGGTGACATGTGGCTTTCTTACACAACGAAGAAGCCTTCACGCAACGAAGAACGGCGAGCCAGAGCAGTAAACTCGATTTTTGAGCCCATGATCGCCCATTTCCAAGGCATGAAATAGTAGTTCTTTAGACTTGTCGAGGGTTCTGATTTTCGAGGGAGAATACCTCCTGGGTTTTTCTCTTCTTCTTGAACCAATTTAGGGTTTCTGATTTTGGTTTATTCTTACTTTGAATTTGGTGTAATATTGGAAGAATCCATCAACTAGAGGATCTCATTCAACCTTGAGCCGATTTTGAGCATTTCTCACCTCATACTGCTTTGTTTCTCTAACTCTTACTCTCATCTCATCTCTTTCATTATTATGGATGTAATAGACATGATTTTGATAGATTTGTGGGTTGTAATGAGTAGCGAAACTTTCCTCTATGATGATTTTGTGAATTCATGCTTGTGTGGATGCTAGTTGGTGTAGTTTTCAAGATTATTATGGTTTTAACTAATTAATCCATAATGAGTCAGTCTTCACTCCCATACTAGGGGCATCCTAGGTGACTCTTGGATGACGCCCTAAAATTTGGTCCTCGTTTTTAAGGTGATGTATTAGTTAATTGAAATACCACTAACTCTAATCAAAGAAGTCTAGGGAAATCAGGAATTGCCTTAGTACTAGATGGATTTCAATAGAGTAAAGACCATCTCAACATTAAGTGAGGACCATGGACCGAGAGGTGATTGATCCGAGCGTAGTCCGGGTAGTCCTATTGTATGGACCGAGAGGTGACCAATAGGATTCTCAAGGAAAGAATTGCCTTATAAAAGTATCTCATTTAATGACCTAGATGGATCGAAAGGAGAATAGGCAGTTGGTGTGAGAAATTGAGGAGAGACACAAAAGTGTAAACCTCATATCGTGTTCCTTGGACATGCATAAGTGTACGTTCACTCAATCAACGGTTAATGAATATAAACCATAAATGCACCAATGGAGACAATCAACCTTGGTATCTTTCCTTGAGTTATATCTCTGATATTATCCCATTCCTTGTGAGTGGACATTGATCATACCCTATTTTGTTTTGCTTTATTTTGTTCTTATTTTAGATTAGAAAACATTCTCCCCAAGTTATCGAGTTGCTCAAATAGTGAACGACTCCAGTAGCCAGGGTACTTAATCCTCTCTAAAACCACACCTTCCCTGTGGGATTGATACGTAGACTTTTGGTCCACTATTATATTACTGCATAATTCAGCTTATAGAAATCATTACATGTTTTTGGCGCCGTTGCCAGGGACGATTTGGTGTTTGGATTGATATTTTGGCAAAAGAGAAGTTTGCTAATTTGAGCAAAAATTTTATTTCCCTATTTTCTTTTGTTTCTAATTTGGATTTTGTATACTCCTTTTTTTTCTTTTTTTTCTTTTTTTTTCTTTTTTGTATTTTTCCTCTAGGTGCTAAGCATAATGCCAAACAAAGAGATAAATGAGCTCTTTTACACCCTCTAGAGAGAATTTTCTTCTCGAGCAACCCGAATAGTACCTACATGGGAAGATATTGTCACAAGGCAAGCACAAACCTCCACGAGCCAATGTTTCATAATTTTGAAACTACTCTTCATAACAACGCTGGAAGTTACTTCTCCCAACCCCACTACTAAGCATGCCAAGTTACTATCACAAGCTAGATACAAGACAATTTCTCTATGGCCATCCAATTATGCAAAGTCAAGGAAGTTCAAGTTCTTATAATCAAGAGCACCCGAAACCATCTAATGAAGAGCTATTCCTTGTATCAAGGAAGAAATTAAAAGAGATAATGAGGCTCTACCAATACGGCCAATTATGGAAACCAAGATGGGCACCAACATGATAACCAACATTGGCACCAATTCGAAAAATCTCAATCGAGAAATGTATGTTATCATGGAAGGAATGGTAATACAAGCTCAAGAATTAGATAAAAAAATTAAGGGAACAATCTTCAAGGCAACTCCCGAGCGACATAAAGAATGATGACATACAGGAGTGTGAAAGCATATCTTTGAGCCTTGAAAATGAACTTTCGGGCCCAACATTGGATGAGGACAAGAACACAATAGAATGTGACAAAATGCCTTTGGTCCTTGAGGGAGAATTGCAAGACCCGACATTTGCTGAGAAGAATGAGCTTGCTATTGACGAAGAGCTATTATTGAAAGAGAAGCAAGTTGAGAAGAAACATCTGGAGCTAATAATTGATTTTTTTTTTGTTGGGGTTGAAGAGTTCAATTTCCCCATAGAGTCTTTGACTTTTGGCATGGATCAGGACCGACAAGTCTCATTTACAAAAAAGCCTTCCATTGCCACAAGTTGTGGATACATGCTGAACATTTAGGAAATGACACTCCTGGCTGTGAGGAAAATGAAGTTCACCTCCATCAAAGCATACCACTAATGGATGAAGAAACGAGGGCATGCATGAAGATTGAGAGTTCATTTGCGCTCATTAAGGAGCAAGCACTTATAATCCTTCAAGAGCACACTCTTGAAGGATACAAATTTGAGGCCAACTCTTTTCCCACCAAAGAGTTGGTATTTGAGCTTTTATCGCCTATTCCGGAGATGGAGAAGTTCATCCTCATAAGTGATGAGGATGAAGAGGGATTATTGGCCATGATGGATAAAGGGCCAGCTAAAGCTCTCGGACTTCCACAATGAGCTCCAGCGACTCTAAAACGTGAGCGTACTTCGAGGTACCCTCAAGCAAAATAAGGATTTTTATCCATTTAGTAATTTAGTTTTTTTTTTTTAGTTATTTTTAGCATGTGTTGCATGTTGATTTTATTTTAAGTATTTATTTGGTTTTTTCTTTTCAGGACATTGAAGTTGATTCTTATTGAGGGAGTTTCATCAAGACCCACCTCAACCCGAGCCCAATGATGGGAGTTCTCTATTCCTAATCTTTCATATTTAATACATTGAGGACAATGCATATTTTAAGTTTGGGGTATTGGGGGGTGTCCCTTTGTTTAAAATTTTTCCAACAGCTTCATTTATCCTATTTTTAGTGTTTTCTTTTTGTTGCTTATGTGTTTTAGTTGCTTGTATATGTTTTCGGTTTTTTAGATTAAAATTTTCATTTTTAGTGTGTTTTGTTTTTTAGTTGAGCTTATTTTGGGATTAATTATGATGTCTATGATGAATAATGAATGAATTTTCTTTTACATGAAGAAAATAAGAGATATTTGAACTTGAAGCATAATGGTTTGACCTTGTAGTTGACTATTTAGACTAAAGTTCTTATCAATTTGAGCACAAGTCATGTACTTTTATAGTCAATTTTGCTTGGTTTAGAGAAGAATTAGGTGAATATCATTCTAAGTGATCTCTAAAGATTCTAGAACTTGTTCAATTATCACTTGAGGCGATCCTTAGACCAAGACAATTAGGAAATGATTTAGGCCATCCTTGGACCAAATTTCTGAGCCTTTCTAACTAACCTTTTTATGCAAATATCCATAGTCACCAAAATTGAGTCATATTAGCCATTTTCTTTCAAGAAAAGCCAAGAATTAGCCCTTTTAACCTTTGTGTTGAAGGCCCTTCAGTCAAAATCCCATGTTTACCCTAATATGTAAGTTTCCAATGTTATATCTCAGAATACGTAGTGTGAATTAAGAGTTTGTTGAATTGGGTATGCTTTGAATGGAAATCAAAAGAGGTTTGGGATAGAAAAAGAAATTAAAAAAAAAAGTAAAAAAGAGAGAAAAAGAAAGAAAAAGAAAGAATAAAGTAGGGAGGAGTAAGATTGGCCTCATACCCTAAGGCTAACTAGTCTAGGAGTTACTAACCTAAAGCTTGTTACATGGGGTAGGTAGAAAGCTTAATGGGTCACATCGTGACCACTGCGCCTTGTAATATGAAAAGTAAAGCTCTTGGTATTCTTGTTAAAATGGTGAAAATCATGCAAGTTTGAGGGAGCTATGAGATAAAAAGAAGCAATAAGTTAAGTTTGGGGGGAAAGCTTAGGAGGCTAATTAAAAAGAAGGAAATATGCAAAATGATGAACAATTAGTGGACAAAAAAGGAAAATGTGTATGTTTTGGGTAAACTAAAGCCTAAATGATCTATTTAACTACCCTTACCTAAGCCATACACTACAAGCTATATAAAGACCTAATTGATCCTAAGAGTTATGTATAGCATACATTAGTGGAGAGTGATATGCCCAACAAGCATATGGAGTCTTACACACTCACCATGTGAGTGAGAGATCCCCATTCCACTTATGATCATCTAATTCCATCCAAACTACAACTGACTAGAGAGGGGAAGACTACACACACACTTGAGAACTTTGGTTTAGATTGTTCAACTCATGGCCAATCTATTATTTTTGAAAAAGGCTATCTCGAAGTTTTCTTTATGTTGTATGAAGGTTAGATCCTTGAGGCAACTTATTATATATTATCCTAATTTCATGCTCGACATGTTTGTTAGTTTTGAATAAGGAATATGAGTAGTTTCTTTGGTTGACTACTAGCAAAATGTTAAGTTTTGGGGTATTTGATAGGTGTGAACCTTGTTAACGTTTATAGTATGATTTCATGTGTTTATGTAAATACAAACAGTAGATTCACACCAATATCTTATAAGAAAAATCTAATCCCCCATTTGCTTATGTTTTGTAGGATTGGAAGGAAAATCAAGCAAAGTGATAGAAGAAATCAAGTAAAGAGGAAGTTGCTGATCTGTAGTAGTTTTCTTACCGCGGTGAAGAGGTTCGCCACTACGGAGGAGCGCTTCACCATAGTGAAGCTCAAGTCAAGAAATACAGTATCCTTGGGTTTGCCGCAGCGAAAGAATATGCTCGCCGCGGTGAAGTAGTTTTCCACTACGAAGGAAACACTTCGATGCGCTGGGGCTTCAAGCAAGCAAAGATGAAACTCCGAAGCCCACCAAGTAAAGAAAGAGGTTCGCCACAGGGAAGAGGTTCGCCGCAACGAGGCAAGGAGCATAGATCATAAGGTGACACGTGGAGCCATTACAAGGAAACGACTCTGCCAGAGTAAAGAAACTTCGATTTTTGAGCCCATCATTGGCCCATTTTCCAAGGCATATAAATAGTAGTTCTTTAGACTTGCTGAGGGTTCCGATTTTAAGGGAGACTACCCTCCTTAGGGTTTTTCCTCTCTTCTTCTCGAATCCAATTCTAGTGGTTCAGTGGATTTTCATGATTCTTACTTCGATTTGTCAGAATATTGAAGAATCCATCAACTAGAGGATCTCATTCAACCTTGGAGCTGAGTTTGGAGCATTTCTCATCTCATATTCATTTTGTATCTCTAACTCTTACTCTTATCTCATTTCTTTCATTATTATGGATGTAATAGACATGATTTTGATAGATTTGTAGGTTGTTAAGAGTAGCTAAACTTTCCTCTATGGTTGATTGTTTAAATTGATGTGTGATTTATATATCTTTATGATTTTGTGAATTCATGTTTGTGTGGATGTTAGTTGGTGTAGTTCTTAGAATTATTACTTTTGCTTTAACTAATTAATCCATATTTCGAGAGTTGGGTCTTCGATCCCCATACTAGGCATCCTTTTAGTGACACTCTCGATTACGCCCCTAAACTCTAGTCCCAGTCTCTTAAGGTATGAATTAGTTAACAAATACTAACTAACCTTAAATTCAAAGAAGTCTAGGAATCAGAATGCCTAGTACTAGATGGATTTCATTAGGAGTAGCAACATTCAAAGATTATGTGATGATTGTATGGATCGAGAGATGATCAATCCAAGCGTAGTCCGTAAATTCCATTGTACGGGCCGAGAGGACCACAAGGATCAAGGAAAGAACCCACTTATAAAAGTATCACATTTAATGACCTAGATGGATCGAAAGGAGAATAGGAGTCAGGTGAGAAATTAAGGGAGACACTAAAGTGTAAACCCCAGCGTCATGTTCCTCGATACATAAGTGTGACGCTTCACTCAATCAACTAATGAATATAAACCAAAAATCTGCATCAATGGAGACAATTAACCCTAGTATCTTTCCTTGAGTTATATCTCCAATACTATACCATTCCTTGTGAGTGGACATTGATCACACTCTGTTTTGTTTTGCCATATTTTGTTCTTATTTTAGATTAGAAAACATTCTCCCCAAGTCATCGTAGTCACTAAATAAAGGAATGACTCTAGTAGCTCCGGGTAATTAATCCTTCGCTTAAAAACCACACCTTCCCTGTGGGATCAATATCTGGACTTTTGGTCTACTATATTAGTTGTATGACCCGTGTGCTTACGGAAATCATTACACCTTATTATGGCATTGGAGATCATCACACTTCTATTCAGAGGATTAAAAGGTTAGTGAATGAAGGGGTACTCAATGCCTTGGACTTTACTGACTTTGAGACATGTTTGGATTGCATTAAGGGAAAGCAAACCAATAAGTCAAAAAAAGGTGCAACAAGGAGTAAACATTTGTTAGAAATCATTCATACAGACATTTGTTGTCCTGATATGGATGGTAGTGATCCAAAATACTTCATCATCTTCAATAATGACTACTCACGTTGCATTATATTCAGATGTTTATTCATGACGGCTACTGGAAACCTTTAAGGTATTCAAGGTCGAAGTAGAGAAACAATGCAAGAAGCAAATAAAGGTAGTGAGGTCAGATAGAGGTGGAGAGTACTATGGTAGGTACAACAGAACGGGCAGTTGACCGTGTCCATTTGCTAGGTTTCTTCAAGAGCATGGGATTGAAATAGCTCCAATACACTATGTCTGGGTTCTCCTGGAAAAATGGTGTGGCAAAAGAAGAAATTAAAACCTTAATGGACATGGCGCAAGGAGTATAAGAAGTAAGATTAATCGTCCCTAATTCCTTGCGGGATTGAGGCACTAAAGACAACAATGTGTATAATTAATCGGGGTCTAACTAAGGTTGTCCAAAAGACGTCATTTGAGTTATTCAAAGGTTGGAAACCCGGTTTATAAACATATGCATATGGGATGCTGACTTGAAGCAAGGATGAAATTATAATCCACAAGAAAAGAAACTAAACCCAAGGACTATTAGTGTATCATCGATATAATGAAAATCCAAGGGCTATGATTCTATCGGTCTCTTCCTACACCACTAGGATTGTGGAGTCGTTAAATGAAGTTTCTTCGGCAATGACTTAATCGATGGGAGTGGTCAAATCTATTACATTGTGTGAAAGAGATCACTATTAAGTCGAATTCTCCGGGTTCAATTCATATAATCGACCTTCATATACTCCTCGAGGTAAATCGTATAACCAACACCGAATCCACAACTAACCTCAGATCACACTGGCCAAGGAACAACAAAACATTGAGCAACCGATTGAGCATCTGGTTGCACAAGAAGTTCCCCATGATGAAACAACATTAAGGAGATCTACTAGGTTTAGAAATTCAACTATTCCTAGTGATTATGTCATGTACTAGCAAGAATCGGATTACAATATTGGAGCTAAACATGATTCGAAAACCTTTTCAGATGCCATAAGTTCTAAGGAATCGGACTTATGGTATAATGCCATGAAAGATGAAATGGACTGAAGTGGTACCCATTGAGTATGGGATCTCGCTGAGTTGCCTTATGGTGTATAACCACAAAGTAAGTGGGTCTTTAAGACAAAGAAAGATTCACAGGGCAACATTGAGAGACATAAAGCAAGACCTGGTGGTAAAGACTAACTCAAAGAGAAGGAATCGACTAAATAGAGACTTTTTCTTCCTCAGACAAGGAAAGATTCTCTTCGAGTTATTATGGCATTAGTAGCTCATTTTGACTTAGAGCTGCATCAAATGGATGTGAAAACGGCTTCCTTAATGGTGAGCTAGAGGAAGCGGTTTACATGAAACAACCCGAAGGATTCTCCTCAAGTGTTGGTGATCATTTGGTTTGAAAACTTAATAAATCCATTTGTGGTTTAAAACAAGCGTCCCTTCAATGGTATTTGAAATTCCGTAAGGTCATCACTTCATTCAGTTTTGAAGAGAATGTCATGGATCATTGTATATATTAGAAGGTAAGTGGGAGTAAGATCTGTTTTCTTGCTTTAAACGTGGATGATATTTTGCTAGCAACAAAAAATAAGGGATTACTATGTGAGGTGAAACAATTCCTCTCAAAGAACTTTAATATGAAGAATATGGGTGAGGCATCTTATGCCATTGGAATAAAGATCCATCGAGAAAGATCTCAAGACATTCTAGGTTAGTCTTAAGAGACCTATATCAACAAAGTTTTAGAGAGATTTCGGATGAAAGATTGTTCACCGAGCCTAAAGATCCATCGTGAATGGGTGATGTGTCTGGGCCAGGACTGCTTGAAGAACGATTTTGAGCGGGAACAAATGAAGAACATTCCATATGCTTCAACTGTAGGAAGCCTTATGTGTGTTTAGGTGTGCATCAGACCTAACATTGCATATGTTGTTGGAGTGTTAAAGTGCTATTGCAGTAATCCGTATTAACCATCGAAAGCTGCAAAGAAGGTCATGAGATACCTTCAGGGTACAAAGAACTATGTGTTGGTGTTCAGACATACCGATAACTTGGAAGTGATTGGCTACTCTAAATTGATTTCATTGGCTGCTTGAACTCCAGAAAGTATACTTCAGGTTATGTATTTATGCTAACCAATGGAGTCGTGGCTTGGAGAAGCATGAAGCAGACATTGACTACTACTTCCACTATGGAGGCTGAATTTGTATCTTGTTTTAAAGCTACCTCGCATGGTGTTTGGCTTAAGAGTTCGATTTCTGGCCTGAGAGTTGTTGATTCCATTGAGAGACCATTGAAATTATACTGTGACAACTTAGCTACAGTTTTTTTGGCTAAGAATAATAAAATTCGAAATCGAAGTAAACATATCAACATCAAATACTTAGTCATCCGGGAACGTGTTAAAGAAAAGAAAGAGGTCATTGAACACGTTAGCACCGAAGAAAGGATGATAGCATCCTTTTACTAAAGGCATCCCACCAAAGAGTTTAGGATCATGTAATCAGCGATGGAACTCGAAAGTCCATGATGTAATCTCATATCACGCATTTATTGATATTAATGAAGCTCTTATTCAATTGATGTTTCTCATATAGTTGTGCACACTTCACTTACTGTGATAGAGATATATCATTAAGTTTTTTACCCAAGATAAACATATGATTTATTCATAAAGGTTAAGGCTAGTGTTACAGGATAAATATATTATAATACATGGATGATAATATTCGCTATTAAAGGACCTATCGCCATGATTCATATATTTATTTCTTGATTTGGATGGACATCGAGAAGTATGGACCAAGTGGGAGAGTGTTAATTTTCCATCCGTTAAGGAGCGTTTCTTTCATTAAGGCTAATTAAGAAAGGAAATTCAAAGCTTCAAAGTGGTCCATATGTTCCATAATACTCGTTCTAACGTATGCCCAATTAATTATATAACGGAGTTAAGCCTTTAAGGTGGAGGTTATGATGGAAACCTCTATATAAGGAACGTAATCTTACCGCTCTTAGAGTCACTGTTGCTCACTCTTTACATCGAAGAATAGCACCATCGTTCTTGAGGAGTCATAGCATAGAAAGTCTAGGAATGTCCTCTTCTTACCGCAATGGTTGAGGTCGATTCGCCTTCGCTTTTAGTTTACGATAAAATGAATTTATCTAACAATGGCTCTCTCATTAGTTTCCAAATAATGACAAATCTTCAAACAAAGAAATTCCATTTTGACAATCTCTGAGGTATCTTTTCAAGCCTAACCTTTCAATAACTAAATAACAGTACAAGGCCGATTCTAGATCACTTGAAATTCCCACCCTTGGAGTCTTTGCTAAAGACAAACCAAAACGCATCCTTTTATCACAATTATGGGTTTCAGTAATGAAAGTGATAGAAAAATTAATGCAATCGAGAAGAGAAAAACACTAATAACACTTTATATAATGAACTCTTTGAAATTACTAAAGCACTCACAAACTCTTGAAAAAGAAGTAAGAAGAAGAAGAAGAAGAATACAAGAAGGCTCAAACAAGTTCTTGGAACTTTGCCCAAAGACTTTATTTCCTTCCTCTCTCAAGAAATATTTAGGGAAGTAAGATGGAAATAAATTGGATTGATCAAGCTTTTACTTTTCCATAAGATTTCTTAAAGAAGAAAAGTCACTCTTATATATAACACTCTTAGGGTTTAAAATCTGATTACAAAGAGAAGAAGACTTCTTGCCTTCCTTAACCTTTTGAGATTGTAACATCGTAAAACATAAATATATGTTTAATTCACACATTAAACATATATTTAAGCTCAAATGTTACAAACTTATGATCTTTATCAATCTCATAAGTTTTGTAACAATCTAATCTTTATTCATATGTTTAATGCTCATATTAAACATGCTCTCAAATGTTAAAAACTTATGGTCTTCCTCAACCTATAAGTTTTGTAACATTTCATAAGTTTAATCCACCCATTAAACATGATTTATTCTAAAATGTTACAATCTTATGAGTATAACTCTTTTTACATTTAAAATATCATAAAAAGTAAAATTCTTTTTATACTTATTTTTAACCAACAATATGAAAATATATAACAGAAAGAATAACAGATCGAGAGAGAAAAGAGTGGCAGAAGAAAAGAGAAGGAAAGTGGAGAGAGAAAACTGATTCTCATTGGTTACCGAAATTGTACTAAGTCTCAGTTTATATACAACCGGATCACGTGTAAAAGAAGCCTAACTGAACTAATCATCTGCCTTAAGTATTAATTATAATGATTAAGCACTAATGGTATCAAACTACTAACTAATCCTAACTGACTACGGATTCTCTAAAACCTTTCGTTAAACAATTTCTCTCCGTTTTGTTCAAATTTTCATTAAAATGCAGTATTTTGACGGTCGAAAAACCCAGAAACTTTTCTCGGTGCTTCACCAAAGAGAGTGTCTCCAATGCTCCATGATGAATGAGAAGACAATGAAACGAAAATGATTTCTAGATTAACCATATTCGAAAAATCCAAATCCACTGCAAATAGGTTTGAGTTTCATTATGGAACACAAATTTTTTCAGTAGAAAATTCTAAAAAATGGATGAATTAGGGGCATACAGAGGACAAGAGCTACATGATGAGTTTCATAGGAGTTTAAAGAGAAAGTGACATAAGAAAGAGTGACTGGTATGAAAGGTTCCATAGCGTATGTCCAGAAAAATGATTTTCGGACAAATAAGGAGCAGCTAGAAGACAAGGACTAAGAGACAGCTAATTTCATGTCTGATTCTGCTCCATCTTCTAACAAATTGGCCGTTAAGGCATGGTATCATGAACATAACTACAGAAATTAGTATCAAAGTAAATAGACATCATTTGCCTATAAAAGCAATGCTCTTCTAACATAATTGAGCACTCAGACTGAAAACATCGCATACAATGGCACTTCAGATAGTAATCTCATTGTCAATGCTCTCTATTGTAATGCTCATTCTGGCAAGAGGTTCTGATGCTGGTGGAATTTCCATCTACTGGGGTCAAAATGGAAATGAAGGAACCCTGGAAGAGACTTGTGCCACGGGGAACTACGATTTTGTGAACATAGCCTTTCTAGCAAGTTTTGGCAATGGAAAGACTCCAATGATCAACCTTGCTGGTCATTGTGATTCATACAGTACTCCATGCACTGGCTTTAAGCTCATTAGTTCATGTCAAGCAAAAGGCATCAAGGTGATGCTTCCATTGAGGAGGAGCAGGTGGTTACTACTTGCTCTAAGGACGATGCTAGGCAAGTCGCGATTTACCCTGGAACAACTTTGGGGCAGTCGTCTTCATCCACTATTAGGTGCAGCTGTTTTGGATGGAATTGACTTTGATATTGAAGGTGGAACAAACCAACATTGGGACGATCTCGCCAGATACCTTTCTGGATACAGCAAGAAAGGCAAGAAGGTGTACTTAACAGCAGCTCCCCAATGTCCATTCCCTGATGCTTTGGTTGGTGGTGCCCTTAAGACTGGCCTTTTTGACTATGTTTGGGTTCAATTCTACAACAACCCGCCTTGCCAGTACACTTCTGGGAATGTTGGAAACCTTGAAGATGCATGGAAGACGTGGACTTCAGATATCCCGGCCTCCAAGATCTTCCTAGGCTTGCCTGCAGCTCCAGCGGCAGCAGGAAGTGGCTTCATTCCAGTAGATGATCTGAAATCAACTGTGCTTCCAGCCATCAAGGGTTCTGCCAAGTATGGAGGTATAATGCTGTGGTCCAAGTACTATGATGATCAAACTGGATACAGTTCTTCTATCAAGAGCTGTGTCTAGAACAAAGGATTGATCTCTGTTTCTTATCTGTTAATTCCTCTACTTGTATTACACCACTATTTCTAAAATATATGCAGATTTGTTCTTTCCATGTATTTTTCCTCTGTTGAAATATTTTTCTTTCCCACATATCTTTTTAGCATTTATCATTTCTTGGAATCCTAAGATTGATTACTCATTTGAAACAGTAGCTGGTGAAGAAAAAGAATGGGTTAACTCCGATGCTTAGGAAACCACAATTTCACTCATTCCAAATGCAACATGAAGCACAATAAAAATTAGAAATCATAGCATTCAAGAATGGTGTGCAGCTAGTCTACATGACTAAGATAATGTTTCCTCATTCAATACAAATTATTATCTCTGACCAAAACCATCTGGACACAAACAAACTGCATGTTTACCTCCACAGGAAACAAAATAAACCTCTGTGAAGATTTGGATGAATACATGTTTGTGCACCTTCAATTGTGAAAATCTGGATGCGTTCTGGAATTACCAATACAAAAACTGTAATTACAAGTACTTCAAAATTTTGAACAAGGATGATTGCTGTTACAAACCCAATAGCCAAAGCCTTGGGGACCCGAAAATCAGTGAGGATGAAGAAGACACCAGCCTGGCACAGTGAATACGTGTCAATACAGCCGGGTATCATTGAAATCTGTCTAGCATGAGAACAGAGTACATGAGAGCCGTGTACAGAATATTGTTGTTGCCGCGTGTCCTGATTTTATTGGTGGATTTTGCCTAGCAAGCATGAATACGGACACAACCACGGTGATACGATACGACGGAACACGGAGACACGGCAAATTCCAAAAAACTAGGACATGAATACAGCAAAGACACGACATAATAAAATAATAAAAAAAATAATTATCCTCACAAATATTATCCTTAAAAAGTAATTTAGATAAATAAAAAACATATGTTCAAACATTTTTCTTATAAATATTCAAATACTAGCATAAGTTGTTGGGCATGGTGCCCTAAAAGCATGTAATTTGTATTGCTTTATGAAAACAATTTTCTATATTTGATTCTTTATACATGTATTGTATAATTTAGTAAATATCATAAAATCCCAAGTTTATTAATGTAACTATAATCTTAGTATATAAATGTGCTTATATGCTTATGATCAAGATTATAGATAATAAACTAAATCAGTCTTAGTAAATCAAAGTAGGGATCTTTGATCTATAATACTACTAGTACTACCCATCGAACATTAAGAATGCAAGAATCTTGATCCGGATTAATGATGAATATGACATTAAAATGGAGGTGCTATGTAACTGATTATTAGACAAAGATCAGACATGGATTAAACTCTTAAATAATATAATCGCTACAATTAAGAGTTTAAACCGTCACTAGAAATCATATGCGTATCGACATTAATCCCGAGTAACCATGGACTCCTCGTCTATTTCAATAGTGGCCTGATTCATAGTTACGGCCACTATAAAACAGCCCAATACTTATGTCTTGTATGCCTACTGGTGATAAAGCGGCCGGAACATGTCCTACGTATATGGAATCCAATCTTCGCGAGGGAAGCCGAATAATTGGTTCCTTAAATGTTAATTTGTGAACCGAACAGCTTTGAGCGCCTAATTTATGTCAGTTATAAATTAACCGTTCACTAAGTGAATTAATGGAACTTATGACAAAGATATCACTAGAGAGGTAAAATGGTAATTTCATCTGTACTTCTAATGATGTGCACTCAATTCTTGGTGGATGGAAATGCATGTAATGACTATATCAATGTACTGCTTGAGTATCACTACGTAAATTATTCTGTAATTATAAGAGTTCGGTTTCAGATTTTTAGTGGAATAATAATAGGACTAATAAATTAGATTAATTGATTAAAGAGTTTAATTAATTATCAAATTTATTAGAGCTTGGAATTACAGGTCCATAGGTCCTCGGGCCGCCTTTGTAAAACACTATACATGATTAAATTAACAAAGAAATCCCTTGGAGGGCATAGTTGTAAAAAAATTGTTTTATAACAACTATGTAGTAATTATTGGATAATTAAATGTTAATTAATTAATTATTGAATTAATTAATTAATAGTAATTACTATATGGATGAACGGTTAATTTGAGAAATTAATAACATTAATAAATTATTGAATTAATTAATTAATTAATAGTAATTACTATATGGATGAAACGGTTAATTTGATAAATTAATCCTATTTATTTTTGGTCACTTAATTTGAATTAATTTTAATTCAATATTTAAATATGTCACTTGATTCAATGGTTGAGATTAATTCAAGGCATATTACAAATAGAGGCAAAACCCTAGGCGTCAAGGCGAATCGATATAAAAATTAGAGAAAAAGAGAGAACGAGTTTCACTTGTTTTGCCTCCATCTAACCTCTGGACCATGAGTTGGAGAATAATAAGAGTTCTAAAAACAAAACATTTGTTAATCTATACCCACACTACCTTGTAGTGAAGAGGAAATGGATTGGAAGATCGTGGAAATGTAAAAAAATAAAAATAAAAGTGATCTTGAGTTGTTTAATCCCACGGCTTAAAATCTCTTAATTTGATTGAGATAATTCTTCTTTACGTTTATCGATTAGTATGCATGTACTCATAGATCGTAAAAAGAGTTTTATTAATTTTTAAAATTCCATCGATCAAAATCTTCTCACAAGTAAACCCTGTTTTGAACTTTAAAACCTACATAAGTAATACTAAAACTAATTAAGTTATTAAATATGATATTTTTTTTTATAAATATAATTAGTACATGATATTTAAAAAGTCATTTAATTAAAAGACTATTTTAATTTTTAGCCCTAATATGTATGTTGTGAAAAAAAAAAATCTGATTTTTGATATTTAATTTAATCATTTTCATAATTATTCAAAATTCATGTTTAAATTTGATCTCAAATAAGATTTGAATATTTGAATAGATTTTCATTGCAACGTCAATCTTCATTTTGGCATTTTTGGCATTAAATATGTTTTTTTTTACAACTAAATATGGATTTTTTTTCTTTAATACATGTATTTTTGCTTAATTTAGTAATTTTTAGACTTAAAAAATATTTTCATCAAATTTTATATAATTTTTGCTCTACCAATATTTTTGTAAAAATATCCACCATATCTAAAAGAATGCCAAAGTGAAGAAAAAAGCCAAATAAATTTAAAAGGTTATGGTTTTTTAAGAATTAAAGTCGGATTGTAGTGTGCTTTGTGAATGTTATCCCATACTTTTTTTAAAAATAACCTAAAGAAAAAAAACTCATAAAATATGTCCAACCGTGTCCTATTCGTGTCATGGTAGTGTCCGAAGCCTTTAACTTCTCATTTTGTCAATAACACACCATGTGACGTGTCCTACACGTATCCAAAGCATGTCCGACACGTATTCGCGTGTCAGACACACAGAGACTTCAAGTCTTCACCCTGTATGCGTGTCCGTGCTTCCTTGGTTTTTGACGAATAACCTGAAATTTTAAGGTGACTTAATTCTAAGAATCAGTCATAAGATATATCCCTTTATTATCAAAGAATAGACTTCAAGTTGATAATAAAATAAAAACAAGAAGCAGAATGTTAGGGGTGATGTTCTGACAGTAAATGAAGAATACCAGGCATGAAAATAAAAAAGGTAACATTTTCAGTTTTCAACAAAATCCATCATTGAAAAAAGCGCCTTCTCCAAACAATACCTTGCACAATCCCATAAACAATTATATGAGCACTTGCTGTGGTTGCTCCAGATTATCAAAAACCCTTTGATTTTGCTCTTTCCAAAATAAGAAAGGTAATTTGTCTGCCCATGACACACTCGAAAAATGAGAATACTGTAATTTCATGGGTCAAACTTTGAATTAAATCCATGCCTTAACCAACAACAAAGAAATCGAAGGAGGTTGTTAATCACAGATAACTTGAGCAGAACATGGAGTAATCTCTGACCATTTACAGGAAAATCCCAATAGTTCTAGTAAAAGATGGCTTCTTATATGGATGCATTTGAGGATTACTTTTAGTCCAAGAAAGAAGGCTCCATAAGCAATAAATTGCATAATGCCTGTGTCAAAGGGTAAGAAATAAAATAGACCATATTAATTTGCAGGTGAAAACGATTTTCTACATATGTCAACTACACTCATTGCAGTTGAACAGGACATTTTTGCATAGGTTATCTGTGAAAATCTAACCACATGTGAACACTCCAGATGAATTTCACTAATAATAACTAACAAAGAAATCGAACTCTAATCTTGTATATAGTCTATGAGAAGAGAAGACAAGGAAAAGGAAAAAGCTTGGAATATTTTAGGACCCATTACCAGTAGGGATAGCAAAATGGACAAAAAAGAAAATAATTCCTTGATTAACCATAAACCCTACGAAAAATCCAAATCTTTGGTAGAAAATTCAGTAAAATGGACGAATTAGCGGCATACAGAGGACAACAACTAGAAGACATTATGAATTTCTTACCATCTAGCCTGCTGTCTGCTTGAATCCCCCACTATTCATTGGTATCTAAAGAGAAAGTGACGAGAAAAAAGTGACTGGTATGGAAAGTTCTTTTGCATAAGTCCAGAAAAATGATTGTCTGGACAAATAACGAGCAGCTATAAGAGGATATGACTAAGAGACAGCTAATTTCTTTATCTGGAATCTGTTCCACCTTTCTATTAAATTACTGTTAAGGCACGATATCTTGAACATAACTACAGAAATTAGTATCAGAATATACCATACTTCCTTCTCCTATGCCTATAAAAGCCATGCTCTCCCAACATGTTTCAGCACTCAACTTTTCTAGTGACTCAAAGGCCTGTGAAGACTGAAAAACAGCATATAATGGCACTCTGTGACAGTAATCCTCATTTTGGTGCCCTTTGTACGTTAATCCTGGCAAGAGGTTCTCATGCTGGTGGAATTGCCATCTACTGGGGTCAGAATGGAAATGAGGGAACTCTGGAAGAGACTTGTGCTACAGGGAACTATGAGTTTGTGAACATAGCCTTCTATGTTTCTGGCAATGGAAAGACTCCAATGATCAACCTTGCTGGTCATTGTGATCCATACAGTACGCATGCACTGGCTTAAGCTCAGACATAAAGTCATGTCGCTAATAAGGCGTCAAGGTGATGCCTCTTACTGGAGGAGGAGCAGGGGCTACTACCTGCCTCTAAGGAAGATGCTAGGCAAGTCGCGATTTACCTTTTGGAACAACTTCCTTTGGGGGCAGTCGTCTTCGTCCACTTGGTCCAGCTTTCGTTTTGATGGAATTGACTTTGATATTGAAGGAGGAACAAACCAACATTGGGACGATCTCAAGCAACACTTTCTGATACAGCAAGAAAGGCAAGAAGGTGTACTTAACTGCAGCTCCCCAATGCCCATTCCCTGATGCTTTGGTTGGAGGTGCCCTTAAGACTGGCCTTTTTGATTATGTTTGGATTCAATTCTACAACAACCCACCTTGCCAATACACTTCTGGGAATGTTGGCAATCTTGAAGATGCATGGAAGACGTGGACTTCAGATATCCCGGCCACCAAGATCTTCCTTGGTTTGCCTGCAGCTCCTGATGCAGCGGGAAGTGGCTTCATTCCAGTAGATGATCTCATATCAACTGTGCTTCCATTCATCAAGGGTTCTGCCAAGTATGGAGGTGTTATGCTGTGGTCCAAGTACTATGATGATCAAACTGGGTACAGTTCTTCTATCAAGAGCAATGTATAGAACAAAGCATTGATCTCTGTATCTTCTCTGTCAATTCTTCTACTTGTATTACACCACTATTTCTAAAATATATGCAGAATTATCCTTTTCCATGCATGTATATTTTCGCTCTGTTGAATTATTTTTCTTTCTCACATATCCCTTAGCATCTGCCATCTCATTGAAAGCTCAACATAGAAAATGTGGATTGAGTTCATGCCTTAACCAGCATCCTAAGGACCCGAAGGAGGTTCTAATCACAGATATGAGCAAGAACGTGCCCATGCTTACCATCATTTACAGGAAAATCAATGGTTCTATTAATGCAAAATGGCTATTATAATTAGATTTAGTTGTTTGTGAATGCCACACATAAGTATGATTACCTAATGCCCATGTATCAAAGGGGAAAGAAAAGAAAATGAACCATCTTAATTTGCATGGCAGAACCAGTTTTCAAATTTACTTGGAAATTGGTATGGTTCTGATTGCCTTGGTGAGCTGTGGTACCATAGCGCTGAGTGCAGACCCACTGCGTGGGTCGAGGGAGCGTGCTGTGACTGGCTTAGCCGCATCATGAAGCAACCCCGAGGCGACACCATATTAAAACCATGGGAACTAACCCGACGATGAGTCTAGGCGTGCGGGATCAGTCCCCGGCCGGCCATCCTACCACTATATGGGAAGTTTATTTATGGATAAATATAATAAGGAGAAATTACGCACGGAGAATATTTATCCATAGATCTCCTAATATCGAAATCTCATCGTCTCAAAATATAAATCCTTAATAAGGAATTAGTCACGGATAAGGAAAGAGAGATTTTATCACCAAAATCATGAGATTATCTTCCCTATAATCAAGGTGCAATTCGAGGTACTTAAACGAACCCACGAGGAAGGTATGTAATTCCAACTGCACTAACTCCTGTACCTCTTCTCATCCTTTTCCCTGCGCTTAATCATGGCGTCGGCATACAGTACGTCAGACCCCCTTTTGCGGGTTTACATCACGTCGCTAATGCCTTAGAGGGACCGATCTAGAGTAACAACAATTGGGTATATGTAGAGATCAAACAAGGTCTCGTGACGACGTGTAGGAGCCGAAACGACTGCTTTCTGGTAACGCCCGTACGTTAGCTCTAACGGCTCCTTTATGCAGGCTGGAATTAACTACGATTCGCATTCAAGAAAACAGCCGATGATCGATATGAAGATCAATTCTTCGTGGCGTCGAGACATGGGCAGAGAAAGAAATGGGAGAACCGTAGAAGAATATGAAATTATAGGATCATATTGAACATCTGCAATGTGAAAACGATCGTCCGCGGGCCTAGGTAGAAAAAAGGGGCGATCTTGGCGAAGGGCATAATGAGATAGCAGCGGCAAAATTCTTGAGCCGCTCGCGATAAAGAAAGCCCATCGTCCCGACAATGTAGATACGCGGACAGCGAGTTGTCCTCGGGAAACTCCTTCGTCACCTCCCCCAGTGTGCAGGGTGTTGGCGTTGAGACACTCCGCCATGCATTCAGCGATGATGCGATGTGGCACATCAGTTAGGTAAAGAAGAGAAAGAAATAGGCCGCGGGCGCCAACCCTTCAGCGAAATGCAGGAGCGGCGTTTACATTACCCATGGGGCGTAATGTAGCCATCTTGCCCGATGCTCTGGTATAGGACCTACGCTATACATACACTTTCGGCAACAATTCAAAGTCCGACGAGCATGCTCTCCTGCCCTAGGCGACACATTCCTTCGACTCTGTTTGCCCCGCGGGTTTGTCATACCAACTTTCACTATGTTTGATGGCTCTGCGGCCCTTATGATGGCGCTCCATTCTGATCAGTGGTGACTTTGAATCTGGCAGTGACCTTGCAGAAAGTTTTCAAATTCAGTTTGCAAGGACACCTTTCTTGGTTTCACAAGCTCCACATGGCTTCAAATAAATATTTTCTTGAACTTTGGGGAGCGTTCACCATCTAAAACACCTATGCTCAATCGTCATGAGATATTCAGTTTATACAAACTATTTTGAAACATGAAGAAGAGTCCATACGGGACTTCACAAGGAGTTTGGAAGCGACCGTCCGACAAATAGAATTTTCTGGCATGGATGCAATCGTAAGACTGGGGAGAAGCTTTGAGTAAATCGACTCCCTTCTTCCCTCGCTGTCTCTAAACATGACAGCAATGAAGAGTTATCGGCGATGACGGTCCTATGACGTTGGAGACGATGCTCGACAGGCCCGGATCATGATCACCAGGCTGTTTGTGAAAGATGTCGTGACGGGAAAAGCGAGTCCACTTCAAAGGAAGGTTAGAGGCGGGGCAGCGACCCCAAGACCAATTTCATAAAAGGAGAGAGCCCTCACAATTCACCCCCTTGAATATCTCATACGAAAGGTTGTTGCTCCTCATTCGCAACCTACGGATTTAAATGGCACACGCCCCATCCAGACGAATCCTGCTCATGAGTGTAAAACTCATCTATTTTTAATCTATTTTTTTAGCATGTTTTTAACAGTTTGTTTGAATCTCTTGCTCATGAGTGTAAAAAACTCATCTATTTTTAATCAGCTTTAGCATCATTTTTAACGGTTTATTTAAGATCTATTTTATGCAAAATGTTGAATATTCATCAACTTTTATGTTTTCACGAGAAATTATTGAAAACGGAGAGAATCGACAAAAGAAGCGAAGACAAAGCGGCGATGCATTAGTCGCGACCTGGCGAATTGTATCGACACAAAATTCAAGCAGGCCACAGGAACTATGTTGCGACCAGCAAATTTATGTCGCAGCAAAGATTGGTCAGAACTCAAGGCTGAAAAGAGCTTTCTAGGTCGCGACAGTAAAGTTTTCTACACTTGGCGGAAGCTTGAAGAGATTTTTGAAGAAAGGCATCGCGACAACCATGAAATACATCGCGACATACTTAAATAAATAATTGAAGGAATTATGTCGCGACACTATTTTCATGTTTTTAACATAAAAACACGAGAAGACTAATGGGATGAACTGTGCATGAGAAAGTGCATGCGACAGGATAATATCAAGAAACTGACACAGTCGCTAAGATAGAGGTATTTTTATGTGCAACAAAGTTTGCAACATCAGGCACAAACTCAAGGAAGAATGTCATGACATAGATTATTTTACATTAAGCGATAGACAAACATGAAGGAGGTGGTCCCTATCGTGAGATCTTTGAAGAAAATGACATAAGAAGAATGAAACAAAAACTTCTTGTTGCAGCTGTAATCAAGAGTTGAGCCAAAACTGTGTGTGACAAAGAGTTCCCTATATCCCAGCGAGTTAAGCTAAGGAATGATAAGATTAACTCGAGACAAGGAGAAAAGTAGACCCACTGATAAATTTAAGACTTGAGAATTTCAAGGCAATTGTGTCACAACATATAATTCTAATATCTGAATAGAAAAACCTTTCAGTAGTGACAAGACACAGGAAGAGAAAATTACGTAGACCATAGAGTTTCTTGTCGTGATAGAAAGTGCTTTAGGACTTAGAAATCCTATCGCGATAGAGGCAGCTCATCCAGCGATAAAGTTCTCAGGCCGAAAAACAATTGTTTGTCTAGACAAAGGAAAATTATGTCATGACAGACTCCAAAAGGACAAGGACATGAAGGTAGTGCAACGGGTTTGGTGTCGCGACACAAGGCATTTTGTCTTGACAATGGCAGGTGCTGAAAGAAATTTATTTATGACATCGACAAAGTATGTGCAACAAAATCAAGAACAAGCTGAGAAAGGTTGCGACGAGGAAAAGCGAGAAGCTACGACATGGGAAGGCGCAAAGTGGAGTTGCATGCTTAAACAGGAACTTTCTATGTCTAACAAAGAGACCAATTTGGGCCATAATTTTGGGGATCCACAGTACGAATATGTAGTGAGGCTTCAACATTGGAGAAACCTATAAATACATGACTTTTTAGGGAAATGTCTGCAGAGCTTTAGGTCGGCGACTCAGGGTTTTTGGGTGGTTGAAGACTCTTGTACATTTTATTTTTATTTTTCTTTTCCATTTTTAGTAGATTTAACCCATTATAGTTTCTTTAGTCGGTTATTTTCCTTTAATTTTATGATTTGGAGTATTGTATTGAAGTGTAGCTTTGAGCTAGTATTTCTTTATAAATTCTTATTTTCTTCAAGCCCATTTGATTTAAATGGATGTTGAAAGGTTTATAGAGTTCATTTATTTCAATTTGTTTATAATTTCGATGTAATTTTCCTGATCAACCCAGTCATAATATGAAAGGTAAACCAGTTTGAGAAGTTTGAGCTCTAACTGGAAAGTGGGTCTTTGATGATAGTCATTTTTCTTTGCATCGGGAGGAAGGAAGCTTTAATTAAATTCTTGAATTTATTTGATTGAGTATTGTTTATAAATTTACTAGTACCGTGTACCCAATGCAAGAATCTTGTGTCTCACTCTGAGTTTGTGAGGCCTTACGGTGACACGAGATGGAGAATCATCTTTAGTGCTTCGAAACAGTTCCTTGTGGGTGTAATTGCAGAATAATACTATGGAACTAATGAACTTTGAAGGATTACTCGGATAGATCATAACACTTATAAGTTGAGATGGATTGAATGATATCTGATTAATCACTCAAGGAGTTTCTCTCTTTTACGATGAATTGATTACGATCTCATATTAGCTGAGATCTAATCAGAGAATTACATCAAAGTGTAGGATGAGGTGTCAATCAAATTGGAGAAGGCTTGTAAGATCCTATCTATGGGGGTAAGAATTCTTTAGTCCTAAGATTTGAGTATGAAGTATTGAAAAGGAAAAATACTTGATTCTTAGAAAGAGGGTTATATATTACAAGTAACTTATTAGAATCATGTCTCATAAATGAATATGAACCTTTAATCAGTGAAAAGTATTGTTAAGAAGGGTCTAAAACCATACTACCCCACATCTTTGACAAACAATCTTCCAAATTGATGGGTGAACTAAATTAAAATGATTAAAGTGGAAGTTATTATTAACTGATCCAGATCCAGTTTTGTCTCACTTAGTGAATCACCAACCCCAATTTTATTAAACTTTATGCTTGTATATTTAATATTTCCATCTAGGACTACATTTAAGTCATTTTATTATCATATCAGTGGAGTTCAAATAGTAATGATTTTGAGTAGTTTGGGATGGTGATCTTGATCTATTTATCATTTGTCCTTGTGAGGGGTGATATCTAGACTTTAAATATCACTTCATGCATGCATGTGCACTTGCAATAGGGGTAAGGCCGCAAACTACAAATTTAAATGAAACTCATCTTAAGAAAACAGTTCCACTCATACATATGAAAAATGGTCTCGTATAAATTTATGGTATTGTTGCACAGGGGTTGAATAATACTCCTTTGGTAACAATGTCATAAATTTACACATATATCATTGGTCATATTAAAGTTTTTAGCGCCGTTGCGGGGATTGATGATACGTTTAAAGATGTTATTCTAACGAGTTTACAATTTTGTGGATGTTTTTCTTTTAATATTTTTGAAAATCACAACAGGTTTTTAATGTGAGTGTTAGGAAGACTGCTAACATTTTTGTATGAGCATAATCTTGAATGGCTGACTCCCACAAGTTCATTGATCTTACAGTGTTTCTATTTCAGGAAGATTTTAAATGCATAGAAGATCAGAAGCAAATCTGCTGCCTCTAGACACTGAAATAGAGATAACACTATAAAATTTGAGAAGGATCACCAGTGTAGAATCTAGAAATATGGCACATCAAGGAGACAGATTGCAGGTTATTCCAGAAGAAGAAGAAGAAGTAGAGAGAAATCAAAGGCCTAATACTATGGAGGACTTTTGAGGCACATATCGAGATGAGTACTCTGCGGTAAGTGGCCTACAGTGTAGATAAACAATTTTGGGTTGAAATAACGATGATTACTAAGGTGCAGCAACACCAATTCATAGGCCAATGAGCATATGGGGAGATTCATGAGGATGGCCAACACAGTCAAGCTGAATGGGGTGAGACCAGAAGTAATCAAGCTGCAACTCTTCCTTTTCACTGGAGATGTAAAGCGTGACATGGTTTGATTCATTTCTAGTGGGATGGTGACACTTGGGAAGGGATTGGTAGAGCATATATGAGTTGATTTTTCCTCCAGCTTGTATTGAGAAGAGGAGAAATAATTGTTTCAGCGGGGAGAAAGGAGAGGGAGAGTCTCTACAATGCATAGGAGAGATTAAATTCTTTGAAAATATGTCTATGCATGGAATGGGTAAAACCACTGATGGTCTCATTCTATCATGCCATGAATTATGCCTCGAGTATAATTGATGCATCATGTTGCCAGAGCTTTTAAAGAAGAAATGAAGGAGGCAAAGAAACTGATTGAGACCCGCCGCAAAAACTAACTCAGAGCTCATACGACTTTAAGGTAGCGACAAGGCGAGAGGGAAGTGGTCTTATTAGATTTAGGCAGAATGTGACCACAAACAAGGCGGATGTAGTTATGAGTAAGTGGGGAACAATGAGAAAATAGTATCTTTGCACATGAAGTGGAAGCAGTAAAAGGAGGAATGAGAAGCAGTGCTGAGGGACTAGTTGAGAGAGCCACTGTCAGAGTTGAGAGGCACCCAGTACCTCGATGCAAATAGGAGCTACACCTTTAAACCTAACTGACACATGACACATATATACGTGTGAGGAACCATGGCTTTTATGGTGGAGGAACACAACGGGGCCCTAGACTTAGACAAGAGTACCATCGGGCTATGCTCGGCTGAGTTCGACAACATGACAAATGACATCATAGGGATAATAGAGGAGAATATCAGAGTGAAAAAAGGACTCAATCTTTTGAAGATCAGATGATGCAATTCATAGGGGAAAACAAAGAATTTTGAATATGCATGAGAAAAGATTTTCTGAAATTGAGAATTTCCAAGCAAACACAATTGTGTTTCAAACAAATACTAAGGCTTCATTGAGGAACTTAGAGACTCAAGTAGGGCAGTTAGCCCTATCCTTGCAAAACCAATCCATAAATTCATTTCCTAGTAGTACAAAGATAAATCCTATATCACACCTACTACATTGAGAAGTAATGAAGAATTGCAAGGAAACAAGATGTAAGGACAAAGTAGGCATTGGAAATGAATTAAGGAAGAATCTTCGACTGAAGGAGCCAAATGAGAGATCTTGATACAAGAAGTCATCAAGCAACATATGTCTAGGTAGGGACATTAAACTGGGCAGCTCCTTGGGAGGCAACAGAAGCAGGATTTTTAATTTGTTAAGTTTTAATAGTTCGATTAATTCAGTTAAATCTGGTGAGTTTATTTGTTTTTCCAGCTTAAATACATTAGTAAGTTTTATTTTCAATTGTTGTTGATTTTTCAGAACAATGAAGCTAAATTCAAGAAGAATTTTATTAAGAAGCACACTGTCTCAAAAAGAAATATGCAGAAAATGACAATAAGGGGGAGTATTTCTAATTCCTTCAACTTGTTTTTAATGATAATGCATAATTGAAGATTAAGAGAATGTGTTTTAATTTAAAAGCAAAAAAGGAAATATTGGCTTTGTTGAGTAAAAATATATTCGGAATATCTGAGGCAAATCTTATTGAATTAAGAAATGAAACAAGTTTTCATACTTGAATTGAGGATCTTTGATTGTTTAAGTAAATTTTCACAAGTATGATCAAATGAGTAAGAGTGGATGCACTTTGCCTTAAATGTCTCCTGAGAGAAAACGGAGAAAGATGTAATTTTATAAAATTGTAGTTAAAATGTGTGACACAGATGATTTGAGAATCAAATTGAAAAGAAGGTTTATGTTGTGACCTGATTCCTTTAATGTGTGACATAAATTCAAAGAAAACACACTAAAAGAATGCTTGTAACATACTTTCTACGTATCGCGACATAAATAAATATTGCACTCAATTTAAAAGGAAAGTTTATGCGTGACCTGAGGATTTCAATGTTGTGACCTGAGCTTCAGGATGATGCGAAAGCGGTGTCATGACATTCTTCTGTGTGCAGCATTTCGCGGGCCCGATTTCCAATTGATTGCAAAACTATGTTGCGACAATTATTTCTATCTCTCACGACATCGCGGTAAAATGGAACAAACCATAAAATGGTTGTTGTCGCGACATTTAATGAAGGGCACCATCAAACAGTTGGCTTATAAATTGAAAATTTTTGAAAACTGAAGGGTCACCTTTCTCATAAACTCTCAACCTTCTCAGCTTCTTCACTTAAATCTCTCTCATCTCAACCCCCTAAAACCTTAAAGTTCCAAAACCCTAACCCTACCATGTCTGACCCCACAATCCTGATTCCAAACCTCAACGAAATAATGGAAGAGTACATTGAGTTGTAAAATAAAATAGAACAAGTTTCTCGAGCAGCAGCTAAGCAAGTTGAGGGAAGGGATGATGAAAATGAAGAGCATCTGCAGACAATGGAAGAATCAAGAAAAAGAAAAAGGGTAACGGATGAAGCTAAAGCAGAACAAAGGAAAGATAGAGCAAGAAACTTTGTTTAAGACAAAGCAAAAGCCCTAATGGAAAGAAGTTTGAAGGACAGAGGCTTCATTACTGAAAGGGGATTCAAAAATCTTATCTCCTTTTCGTTGAAATGTTGGAAAAGAGAGGATGGTAATGCTAGGTGAACACAAGAACACAGATTTGTGTTGTTTGGGAATAAATTCTTTGCTAATCTGGTAGAGGGAAGGAAAGAAAGTATATGTCGAGAGGAGCATTGGGTAGACTTAAAGCAAGGAAGAGACAAATAGATTGTATAGTGCGGGGTGCAAAGGATGGCTCAGGAGTTAAAGGAAACAACTAAGGTAACCATAACACCATAAAATAGTAGACCTACTAACGGCTGGAAAAGGAGAATGGAAAGGAATAAAGAAAACTCCTTTTAAATCCATTGCCATAGGAGATCTGACTAAAGAAGCCAAGGTATGGTTCTACTTTATCAGTTCTATCCTTATGTCATAAAAGCATCTCAACACAGTGAGAAGGGAGGAAGCAATCCTCCTTTATGCATTGCTGAAGGGTTACAAGATAAATGTGGGAAAAATCATTGAAAAATTCATATTGGGCTACTATGAAAGCAATTGCGGGGAAATTTGGATTCCCACGCTGACCAAATAACCACACTCTGTATTAAAGGGGGAGTTGAGGAAGAATGGGGGACTGAGGAAACCTACCCCAGGGCCTCCTCTCTGACTTTAACAGGAGTAACTAAAGGTCAAAAGAACAGAGGGAAGGGAAAAGAAAAAAAAGTGGAAGAAGAAAAAGAATATGGAGGGTACATTGGGGCAGGGAACAGTAGCAGAAGCCCGAGCTCAATGCAATAGCTACGAGGAGAAGTCAAAGCCCATTTGGGAATGCATCCCTAGAGCTGAGACAAATCCATCAGTACTGTTGACAGACCAAAGAACACATATACAAATCTTTGACACTATTACCAAAGGACTATTAACTAGTCACACGAAACGGCGCAAAGCACATTAGCGGACCCGAACATATGCAAATTTACGACACTATTACGAGGACTATTATACAATCGACAGCAGCACCAAAAACTTATTATCCTTATACTATATAAACCACCAATCTCTTAGAGTAAATCATTTTTCAAAAGTTTGGTTTGATATTACTGCCCAGTGCCGCAGTGACAAGTAATGAATGGGTTTAAGTCAGATATCGATCCCACAGGAGATCTCGAGGTACTAAATAAACTACCACGACTACACCGATTTCATACTATTTGGACCCTGAAAATGATAGTAGGAACCAGCATTAAGGTGCTGGAAAATTAAACGAACAAAAGGAAAATAGATGAACCATCGAACATACTGGAAAATAAAAAATAAAGAATAGTTAATTTCTAATAAAAGAAATGAATACTGAATAGTTATCCTCAGAAGACATATTAATAGAAAGCATTATAATTGAACTATCGATTCCACTGTAGTTAATTCTGATAAAATTTCTTGATTATCTCAAGTTTCAAAATCTGTCCAAGGCGTTGTAGTGCAGCTGGATCTCTCCACACTCCACATTTCATCATCTAATTTATGACCTGATTCTCTCGAATACAGGGAATTAGATAACTACTTTTAAAAATGGACTTCCTTAATCTGGGTATTTTTCTTTTGCAATACTTCATACCCATTTTATGAACTGTAAACCTTAGCTCCCAAGTTATCGGTCAAGCAAGGATATACAACTTCCAGATTGCTCCTCCTCGAAATTAGAATAGATCAACCTTTCCTTGATTAGATCCACGGCTAACACGGGATTGGCCTGCTATTGAATTGAGGTGAGCACTCTTTAGCATTTAAATAGATAACTCACATTCCAACCGTTCTTGATTTCAAGTGAGAGGATTTTATCTAGAGTGAACTTACAAAGCTCAAAGATCCCTGGCGCGGGTTAGTATACCTTGAAAAGTATACATTACTCCGGGAATGTCTTCCTGTGTCACTCGGAGGACCTCCTTGAAATCGGAGCAATGGCCCTTGAATCTTACTTGGGTATAAGAAGGCGATATTCGGATCCCAGACAATAAACCCACGAAACCGAGAAGTAAATTCATTAGCGGGAAATTAACGAAAATTTCTTTGAAACTTGACTACGAGGAAAGATAAATTCGACTATAACGTTCACTTAATGGAAAATTTGAATTCCTTAATTCTTGAATTACACGTCTGACATTCCTGCGATCATAAGAATAAGCGCAATTTGAAGCTGAAACAATCGAATTCGAGAAATTTATGCGAACTTCAAACATTCGGGTAGTAATTTGAAAAGAAATTTAAAATGCGTCGACCGGCTCAAGCGATAACATCTCAGGATTCGAGAAAATACAACGAAAATAAAAATACGAGAGCATAATCTGCTCTAAAACGACGGAAATAAAAAATTAAGAAAAATAAAAGAAAAGAAAAGAAAATTAAAGAAAATATGAGCTTTGACTATCGGACCTCGTCTGTGGCCTTATTTATTTTAATGAAATTTGGATAAATGCGTATTTATAAAGGTTCATGGTGGGCCCTAATCAATGTAACTCTTGTGGATTTTTTTGAGTATCGAGGCTGATCAACGCTGTTGATCGCGACCGGTTTCCTTTATCGTGACATCATCGATGTCAGCGACATCAATCTCAACGTCGCGACATCGACTTACTCTATGTAGCCTTGATTTGGTCGTATTAGCGATGTCGCGACATCAATATCTTATCGCGACATCTTCTCAGTCTTGCTTGGAGTTTCAATTGTTTCTCTCACGATGTATAGCGTCGATATCTTGTCGCGACCTCATCTCATTTCATCTGCGGTCTTCAAGCGGTATGCCGGATATCGCGACATCAATCTCTTATGCGACATCATCTTATGGAAGCGTAGGCTTGGCCCGGAAGTGCGTTCGATGTACGACATCGACATCTTATCGCGACCTCACTTCACGTCTTTGCGGCACGATTTGGTCGTTCGATGTCACGACATCGATATCTTATACGGCGACCTCACTTCATGAAGCTTCACCCCCTTGGCCCGGCGAATGCAGTGTCGAAACTTGATCTCATGTCGCGACGCCGACATAACTGCGATCTTCTCTTGATGATTTTTTGATATACGTGACTTCAGCCTCTTGTCGTGACGCATCATCGATGTCGCGACATCAATCTCGCGTCGCGACATCAGCTTTTCTGCGGGGCTTTGGTGGTTTGCTCTTGATGTCACGACCTCGATCCCACGTGGCGACAGCCCGGCTCATTTTCATGCGACTTTCTCGAAGCGGTCTCGAAGTCGTGACCTGTTATCTTGTTATCCGTATCGCGGGCTGAATCGAATTTCCTTCAATTTCGATGTCGCGACCTCATGGTATTTGGCCCAGCTGGCAAACCCCAGCGCATCAATGGCTAGACGAGTTCTTTTCATTTACGCTGCCATTCATTGCACTTTTCCTCCACTTATTGTTGTATTTTTCTACTTTCTTTCTCTCTTCCTTCTAATATGCAATTTGGTGAGTTTCTTCATATTTTACGTATATTAATTATTCATTCTAGATGAAAATCCAAACCGAAAAATGGACTAAAATAGATGACTTTTGAAGCTCATCAAACTCCCCCAAACTTAGAGTTTTGCTTGTCCTCAAGCAAAGAAAAAGAAAGAATTGTTTGTCCTCAAACAAAATAATTTTTAAGGACATTTTTCTGTGATTTGTTCTGCAGTTTCATTCAATTTAATTGCAATGCAAGGTATGCAAAATTTTCTGTACATGTCAGCTTTAAAGAGTCGATTCAAGGTTGAGTCTACTACTCTTATGCTATGCAAACTAACATGTTGAAATTGTTTTACAAACAATATACTCATTGAATCTGTTGAATAATAGATTGTTTTCTCCTTTCTCATTTATTATGAGTCATTTAACTCCCTAAAGTTCTTCACAATTTTGATTATTTATTTCTTCCAAATTCCATAAAAGCATTTTTCATATTGATCTCCCACTAATGTAGGTGGTCGACCTTCGGATCAATCGGGTCTTTTGAGCTTATATTGTGAGGCTTGGGTAATGGGGTAGGATGGAAGGAATTTTAGGTCAAGATTACCCTGAACATTTCTCTTCTCTTCTACCCTTTCTTTCTTATAGTTTTCTCTAATAAACTCCCCTAAACTTCATGTTTGGGATTATCTCTTTGATTTCTTCATTTGACCTTGTAATTTCCTGTTTACACTTATAATTTCCTTTAGGGAATTTCCTTAGTTTGCTACCACTAAGGGATAGTGCAAATGTTTTAACTTTTAGGCTTTCCCAACACTCTTAAGAGAACTTTGGGTTAGTAACTCCCACATACCCGGATGGCATTAGGGTACTAGGTGTTGAAACACCCCTAAGGGCTTAATTGATTCGAGAGAGTTAGGCGAAGATGAAACTTATCCACAGAAGCCTTCTTTTAATTGCATATTACTGCTCTTTGCCTTTTTCTTTTCATTCCTTTTTGAGTTCCTCAAAAATATATACTCCCAAACTTCATTTCTTTCTTCCTCTTTGAATTCCTGGGTAATCATAGGTTCTTTACTGAAGGATTGATGTCTTAGGATGAGTTTGGGGTTTCATTGGTCCCATTTTGAAAAAATAGGCTTGTTGGCTCAATTTACGGAACTTCTTGTATATGCATCGACATATGAATAAGATAAGCTAGAATAGTTCAAACTATCCAAGAATGGCACGCATCATTTCTTGTCAAGTGTATCACCTAGGATTTCGCTTGATCAATAATCTAACAAATTCTAGAATGCGGATTTAACGTTGTGACTAACCTAAGGAGTATCTTGACTCATTTTTATTTATGAGTAGTTAAGTTAATTGATATTCAACAGGTTCCTTGACTTACTGTTCATACCACAAACTCAAAAATATGTTTGTTCCATCTATTGTATTACCTTCCTCTAATCTGGACTTATCAGTTAAATATAAGTAATTTTTGCACCTTGTGTTTCAATTAAACTATAAATTTTGTCCTTGTGCGCAATTTTCTTCATTTGGCTCTTACTTCTACTCTAATGCTTCATTCAATTAAGATAATGTCCTCTCGTGAGTTTTATTGCAGAACTATTTCTGCCAGATTTCCTAATCATGCAACCACAAAACAACATAACATTGAACAATCAATTGCAAAATAGCACACAACACTTCAATTTAAATTTCTCATTTTATTTCTGATTAAATTGCAACTGTTGGATACACAGTATGGGAGAAGGATGGTACTGAAAGTTAGGCAGGGAGAAGGTCTATTTTTTTCTTTTGAAATAGTCGGGAGCAAAAATGTTGGGGGGATCTAGGTCTAATGTACCTAAATGAGGTACGATTGTGCAGAATTTTCATTTCTCTTCTTTGCTTTCTCTTCTTGGTTTCCTTCTCCATTTGTTCTTCAATGAAAATCTCATTAGAATCAACCTTCATTCGACTCATCTGCCTCTTTCGAAGCCATTCATTGTATTTTTCCATTTAGTCATCACTTCTAAGAATTTGGCAAATTATTTGTTAATCAGATAAGTTTCGACCATTCATACACTTTGTAAGTTCAGTCTCCCATTTCTTTTTGTCTCTCTATCGTTCGGTTGTTTTCCAGCTCCCTGCAGTAGAGATTTGTACATAGTAATTTGAAGCCCTTTATACTCCCCAATTTGGTGTCATGCTCTTTATCTCTTCTCTAACAATGCAGGAGTTGAGTCACGATCAAGCGCATTATAGAAAGCTTCATGACTCGATTTGAGTTTGTTAACAAATACGTGATCTCTTTCCTTCATTTCTTTCTTGAATTCTTCTCACTTCTTTATGACATTTTCCCATACGTTCCTCTTTTGCATTGAGTTCTTCTTTCCCTTTGTTGTTCTCTTCTTTGGATCTCCACCTCCTTCATGCTCCTTTCTTTTCTGTTTAACTCTTCTTCCCATTATTGGTCTCTTCTTTTCGATTCTTTTCATACATTCCTTCTACGAATTCTGTTTTTAAGTTCCACTGCCTCTCTTTCCTCTCTATTCTCTTACGCATGGCATTGAGAGCTTCAGGTGAGTTGTTCTCTTGTGCTCCTCTTGAGCTTTTCTCCGTGTTGGAATTTACATTTTTTGTACGAGGAGGAGGCGCGGGGATGGAGAAGTCTATTAGTACATCTTCATCCACGCCCTTCATTATACGCAAACATGTAATCATTGTGGTCGGGTGATGTCAACTGGGTGCTCTGCTCCTTGATGGTGTATACGGGTCTCCTTTTAGTCCTTACGGCAGGCTTCACCTGCGTTCTCTTACCGGCACTCCCTTTTTCCCTCCCGATTTCTTGGCCGCACTAACTCTGTCGAGGAAGAAGTGGTGAAGCTCTGAGGACTTAACTGCCCGACTCCCAAATTCCTTTCACTGACCTTCAAGCATAGGCGCGATTTATTCTTTGGGTGAGGGAAGCAGTCTCTTTGTTCCTTCATGAAGTACCTCATGATCGAGTTCTCTATGATAACTCATATTGATCTTGTACCCCTTGAGTATAGGCGTCACGATCGGCTTCTTGTTCTCTGTTTGTCGTAAATGTTTTTATTGGAACCAAAACAGATGCAAGGAAGTAAACATACCTTCGCTTCCTCGGTGAGAGCTTCCTGTTCATAGTTCTTGGCTTTCCTTCTCATGGTCTAACTTACCTTGTCGGTGAGCTTCGATCTTTCAAAATTCGGTTTTCCAAAATTTTCGAATTTGAGCCATGCTTGTGTATTGTCTCATCCATGACCTCGTTGATGGCCTTGGCTTAAATGTATGAGACCGGACTCCTCTAACATACTTGGCTCCATCCATTCCTTCCTACCATATTGGAATAAAACTCTCTCCTGATGTTGTATGCCACTTTTGGTGTGTGCGGAGACTCTCCCATCTGCTGCTCTATCATCTCCTTGAAGGAGTCCGCGGGGTTTTGAATCTCACTCTACGTAACAAAACCTCTGTTAGCATGAGTACTTCTTCCACTGGGAATAAGCTTCATCGGATACGAAATCTTCTACTTCTTCTTCTTCTCTCCTTTTTCCCTTTTTCCTTTCTTCTCTGTCTTGAGAAGTTGTAGGAGCTTCTGGTGTTTTTGATGGCATCTCTCCTGCTTGCTCTTCCCGACGAATCTCATCTAACTGTTCTCCTTGGCAAGTTTCTTCTTCTTCTGATTGTTCGTGTTCCCTCATAATTTCGTCTAGGTTAGGGACCGGAGGTGGGAATTCTTCATCGGAGACAGAGGAAACTTTTTCGAAGTTTGGAATCTTTAGGGTTTTGGAGGGTTGAGATTCGGGAGGAAGGCGAAGGTGAGATGGTTATGTGGGTTGGAGTGAATGGAAATAGTTTCCAAACAGTTGCAATTCAATCAATGTTAGTGGTGATTAATGCTTCAATTAAGACATCGCGACGCCGATTCCGCCTCTTTTTATTTTAGGTCGTTAAAATTTAGGGCTTTTGAAGTATGAGTGGTTGTACGTATCGCCTTTGTTATGTATGACCTACCTATTATGTCGCGACAAATACGAGGGTTCTCGAGTTTGTTTGATGTGGCGACAATCCTTCTTCTTTTTGAAACTTAATTCACTGTCGCGACATGTATCTCCCTTCCTCCATACTCACTTATTGTTCTTTCCAAACTGGTCACGACATCAATGTTTTATAGGACAACAGCTTTGTCGCGACATAACCTTGCTGTCATGACCAAGCCCTTAATTCAATGATTTCAGAAACTTTGAATTATCTTATTGTTCTAACGTTTTGGAGCATCTCTTTGGGCATATTTTCAGCAAGATTTAACAATTAATTCAAATATATCTACGAATTGGGTTGGGGAGAAAGTTGCTACACCCTTTTCTCAATAGCGCTGACTCCTCGCAAGTAAATTTGGAATTACTCCACATTACTTGCCTTGCCCTGTCATATCTTTAACCCGTTCGAGGAAGATCGCATTCGAAAATTCTAATTGAAAACTACAATCTATTTCTAAAATTAAATCTATCTTTCTAGAAAACACATCTGACCTAATTTCTCGGCCTTCTAAAAGAAAAGAAATATTTCAAAATTTAAATTCAGAATTTAAATCCTCATAGGTTTGCCTCCCCATTAGCTGCTTTTGATTTTGAGTCCTTGTTTGGACTTGCTTGTTGTCGTTCATCTTCTTTTTCCTCGGGAGCAGGTTAGGTTCTTCACTTTCCTCTTCTGTTGAGATAATGCTTTAACGCTGTCCATTGACCTTGAATTCTTCCCCGTGCTCGGTCTTGATTATTCTTGCTCCGAATGTAGTATGACACACTTGTATATGGCCCACTCAATTGGATTTTAATTTCCACCAGAAACAACTTGATCTAGAATTAAACGACACTTTATTCCCCATTTTGAACTCTTTCCTCGAGATTTTCGATCATGCCATTCTTTGTCTTGTCTTTGTATATTCTAGCATTATCATAGGCTTCATTTCTCGATTCTTCCAATTGGAATGGTTGGAGCAATCTTTCTTCCCTTGGCCTTAAAATCGAGTTTAACTTCTTGATGGCCCACATTGCACCTTGTATTCTAATTCAAGTAGAGATGGCGTAGTTTGCAAAAACAACTGCAGCTAGGAGGGACGTCCAATGGGGGGTTTTGTATGCGATCTGTAAGCGAAGTGCATCATCAAGTTTGGAAGACCAATCCTTCTGTGAGTTCACGAGTCTTTTCAAGTATTCTTTTGATCTCTTTGTTGGAAATTTACCTTGTCCATTGGTTTAGGGATGATAGGCTAAACTCATTACATGTGATCCCATACTTGCTCATGAGTTTTACCAAATATTTGTTGCAAAATGGGTTCCCCATCACTAATGATAGTTGCAGGGAGTTCCAAACTTGACTCAAAATATTCTTTCGAAACTTCATAAGCATATTAGCATCATTCCTTGGGCGAGCCTTTACTTCCCACCCATTTGAAAGGCGTATTAATCTCTACTGGTATGTATAGGATTTCAAATGGTAATTGAAAAGTCCATAAAATCTATTCCCCAAAGCATCAAAATTTGTATCACCATAATACCTTTGAGGCATTTCATTCTCTTCAGTATTATTTCCAATCCTTTGGCATCGATCATAATTTCACCCACTCTGCACAATCTGAAAATAATTGGGCGATAAAACCACGATTGGTGTATCTTGTGAGAACATTGCTTTCTCCCGGAAAAGTATACATATGGTGATGCATGGCATTCTTTTAAAATGTTGCCTTGTTCACCTTCGCACCTCTTCTTATTATCATGTCGACACCTCTCTTGAATAATAGTGGGTCATCCCGAAATATAATATCTACTTTATCGGTTCTGAGGATTTCCTCTTGTTGGTAGTGAGTTACGAGAGGCATTGCTCCTGAAGCCCGGATAATTCACAATATCGACCTTGCATGGAAGTTGGAAGAGCAGAATAATTGCTGTGGGAAGTTCTACGATGGCCCCGAACATTTTCTTCTTAAATCCTTCCTTTGCTTTCTACTCTTGACAAGTGATCGGCTATCACATTGTCACATCCCCTTTTGTCCTTTATTTCCAAATCAAACTCTTACTTGACGCACGCCTCAATCTTGGCTTAGCTTCCTTTTTCGACCTTCAGTCTTGATTCTTTGCATGATCAGTGTGAATTACCACAGCGGGATCCCCCAAAATGTATTGTCTAAATTTTCACGAAGCAAATACTATGGCTAAGCGTCTCGCTTTTCGATTTGTTGATAAGTTCTCTTGTGCTTCATTGATGAAGGTCTTACTATGGCAGTATCGGCTGAATACTTTCTCTTTTCTTTGACCACGGCTCCACATATAAAATCCAGCATCCGCGCGTGGCAAATCTCTGATTCCATTGATACGACCATTATAGAGTGCACATTGTCGATCGCGTTTTCATCGAAAGCATCCTTGCGAAGTCATGAATTGAACCTTGTATCTTTTTCGATGTCTGCATGTTGATGCGGCTATTTTGAAAAATCTTTAATAAATCTCTATAAAACCGAGCGCGCTTGAAGCTTCTTGCCATTTAGCGTAGTAGGTGGTGCAAGAGTTTTGATAATGGATACTTTGGTGATCAACTTCTAGTCCGATGGCATTTGTACCCCAAGAACAATACCTTACATTACCATAAAATGGCATTTTTGGTCGATTACTATTTATTTGTCTTGGCATCTTTGAAATCTTGTTTCAGTTGTTTAAACATTGATCAAAGTTTGAATCCATGCACGATCAAAATCATCCATGAAATTTCCATCACTTCTTCAACGAATAGGAATATAGACATCATGCACCTCTGAATGTGTTAAGGGCATTACATAACCCAAGCGGCATCCTTGAGATGCAAGGTACCATAAGGGCATGTGAGCGTGGTCTTCTCTTGATCCTCTGGTGCAATAGCAATCTGATTATATCACAGTACCCATCCGAGGAAAACAAAGTGAGGGTGTCACACTGTTAACACATCCAACATCGATCAATGAAAGGCAAAGGAAAATGATCTTTTAAGTTTCTTCGTATTCAATTTCACGTAATCAATACATACCCTCCATCCACATCAGCATTCTTGTTGGAATCGATTCATTTTATTTAAGTCACAGTAAACCCCCACTTTCTTTGGAACCACATGGTAGGCTCACCGGGGCTATGCGATATAGCATAGATAAAACCGACATTTGTACAATTTGAGCACCTCTTTCGACTGCTTCCCTTCATCACTTTGGATTCGGCCTCCTGGTGTTCTCACGGATAGTGCCGAAGTCTCTTCATGAGAATCTTATGCCATGCAAATTGATGGACTGATACCGCCCGACTCTTGATGGACGACTAGAGATTCCTTATTCCTTAATATTTCGACCAATGCTTTGTTCCTCATTTACTCCCTTAATAATTTACTTAACTGGTTTTTCTTTGTTAATTCTAAGTAGGCATACTTTAAATGACTTAACAACTCTTTCAAAACTAAACCTTATACATCTTGGTCTCTTGATGAATTTCCTCATTTCACACTATCTTCCCGTTATCTTTTACGTTTGCTTCAAGCTCGACCACCGAGTTTCTATAGCATGAAGCTAGCGTATGGAAATTGAGAATAGACATCTTGATATCTTGAATTCATCTCTTTTTCATTGATAAAAGCTGAGTGTACAATCATTGTTAACATCGAGTTGGAAATAGAGACAAATTAGCTACATTGTAGCCTTCCTTTTCCATGCATATTTTGCATGCTTTTAATCCAAGTTAAACCGCGGCGTTCTTCTCGACCCAGCAAGATGAGAACTCCTTTTTGCATGTCAATCAAGGCTGCTCCAGTGGCTAGGAATGGTCTTCCTAATAGTAGGGGTACTTGTGAATCTTCTTCCATCGAATGATGAAGTCTACTGGGAATACAAACTTCCCATGATGACCAGCACATCTTGATGACCCCTTCGGGTTTCACCATCGATAAATACGCCCATTTGAAGAGTACTGGAGTTGTGGGAATAAGCTCCCCCAGACTTAATTTCTTGGCAACGAAGAAGAGGCATCAGTTGATGCAGCTCTGAGTCGCGAGGAGAGCTTCATGGAATTCCATTCCTCCCGACAATCTGAGGAATTGTGAAACTTCACCAGGTCATGTCTTCTTGGTAGTTCCTTTTTGATTCTTGCCTTGCAAAGTGGCGGTGGGGGTCCTATTTCCTTCTTCTCTTATTTTTCTTTTCTTGCTCAGTATGTCCTTGAAATTTTTGCATAAAGTGGCATACGAGTCACCACTTCGATAAAGGCATCGCGATCTCCGGCTGGAAAGTTTTCAAGAACCTTGCAAGCGCTCCTCCGTCTTTGATTTGCGGTCTTTATGGAAATGGGACTGCGGGGCTTTATTCCTTGGATGTTCTTCACTTTTCTACTCCTTCTTTGTCATTCTCCAGGTGTCTCTTGCTTCCCGGTCTTGCCTCTTCTTTGTTCTTTGTCACCTTTTCTTTCTTCTCTTAACTCCTTCCTTTCCCTCGAATTTGCACATTCATCTCAGTCTTTAGGTTCTTGTGTCACTTGGGAAGGCATCTTTCCTTTAACTGCGGGGTTAGGGCCGGTTGCCACTACTTGTGTCTCCTAGGTTCTTCGAGGATGCATTTGTAGTGTTTTGAAAAATTTGAGGTGGTACTTGTGCTACGATTCTCAGGCTTTGTTCATGGAGGTCAATGACTTTTTATTATCCACATAAATGCAGCATCTGTTCCTCGAAGATGGGACCTCCTCGACCACTGATATTCGTTTACGTGCTCATTTCCTGCTTTGCTGTAACTCTTTGGAACCTTAGTGGCTGGCGATACCCTTGATGAGGTTACGTCACATCTTGCGGGCAGCGAAGCCCTCCGCCATCTGATAAGTTCTCATGGTTCACGAGTCTTGGGTGATAATGTGCTGGAAGGTTAGGATTGGGTTTGAAATGGTAAGCTCTTGGCTCACCCCAAATAATTAACCTCTTATTTCGATAAGTCCTCCGATTCACTCTTGACACTCCCTTCATTAACTACACTTTCGATTGCTCTATTTCATGAGCGGTGTGTGTCTTTCTTTGCCTTGTCCCCAGCTTTGTGCATAATGGCATCGACTTGGCCTCCATGGCTGTCATCTTGCTCGGCTCCGCGATCCCCTTTCTGCGTTTCCTCTTGGCTCGGAGAGGAGTTTTCGTATTACATTCTTGAATCTTGATCCCGACTCTTTTGCCCCTCTTGACACTTTTCGTTTGAATGCTCCAGCATGAAGCATCGTGATCCCTTTTGATATATCATTCGCGCATGATATACAATGTCATCTGAGTCTTCGAGATCCTCCCATGCATTGGACATCTTCTCAGTAGCAGTTTGGATCTTTTGAGCTACATGCGGGCTTTCATCTTCCCCATAGCTGGAACACCATGATCTCCCTCCTTCTTTATGTGGTTAGGGCTGGGGGAAAGAATCTACCTAAGTAGGCCTCAACTAGCTCCATCAGTATCATGAGGAACCATGTAGTAAAATTCATACCATGTAGTTCTTTGTATCTCTTAGAGAGAATGGGGAATAGGTGCGGGTTTATGACTTGGTCTCACGTTTGGCGCTAACAGTATTGGCCATCTGAGGAATCTTCCAGTGCTCGTTTGGATCTTGATTTGGATTGGCCCCACGATGGCCAGTGCTGTTTGGACCATTGTATTCGATCTTTGGCTTCAATTGAAATTATTAGCATCTTCTTGGTACATCGATCGAGATATTCTTCACCGTATAATTGGTCTCAAATCTATCCGGTATGTCGTTGTTTGAGGCCTTCTAGCTTCTTCTATATGTATTTCAACTTTGATCACGCCTTTTCATTACGCCATGGTTAGGTTTTACGCCTTCTTAGTCTTTCTCGAGCTTACGAGGCGTCCTTTACATTAAAATTATGAAGTGGAATCGGATCGATTATACATTTCCTATGCATCAAAGTTTTAAGAAAGAAACATACTCCGTTAATAGGATTAGTCAAATCATAAAATATATTCAATATAGGTTATTGAGGTCGGTGGCTACGAAGTGCTTGCTTGAAACGCTATTTTGTTCTTTTCTTTTAAAAATGTCCAAATTAGTATTTCTTTCTTTCATCTGAATATTGATTACAAAATTCTTTCGATCCCCGGCAACGACGCCATAAAACTTAGATCAATAGGATTAGCCTAATCAACAAACATTTTCAATATGGGTTGTTAAAGGTCAGTGGCTACGAGATCCTTTGCTTGAAAGCTATTATTTTGTTCATTTTCTTTTAAAAATGTCCAGAATTAGTATTTGCTCACCGCCGATAATCAAATTACAAAATTCTTTCGATCCCCGGCAACGGCGCCATAAAACTTGTTGACAGACCAAAGAACACATATACAAATCTTTGACACTATTACCAAAGGACTATTAACTAGTCCCCGACAACGGCACCAAAAACCTGTTAACCGGACCAAAGAACATGTACAAATTTATGACACTATTACCAAGGGACTATTGTCTAATCCCCGACAACGGCACCAAAAACTTGTTATCCTTATACTATATAAACCACCAATCTCTTAGAGTAAATCATTTTCAAAGTTTGGTTTTGATGCGATGTGCAAGTGCAATTCGACAAGTAATAAAATGGATTTAAGAATCGGTCTCCCGATCCACGAGAGATCTCAAGAATTTTAAATCAACTACCCTGACTACTCAATTTCCATACTATTTGGACCACAAAATGATAGTAGGAACCAGCATTAAGGTGCTGGAAAATTAAACGAACAAAAGGAAAATAGCTGAACCATCGAACATACTGGAAAATAAAAAATAAAGAATAGTTAATTTCTAATAAAAGAAATGAATGCGAATAGTTATCCTCGAAGACACATTAATAGAGCTTGATTATAGTGAACTACTCGATTCACGTAGTTAATTCGATAAAAATTTCTTGATTATCTCAAGTTTCAAAAATTTGTCAAAACGTTGTAGTCTTAATTTGGATCTCCCACCTCCACATTTCATCCTCCCCAATTTATGACTGATTCTCTCGAATACAGAGTGAATAACTACTTTTAAAAATGGACTTCCCTTAATCTCGGTATTTTTCTTTTGCAATACTTCAATACCCATTTTATGGTATAAACCTTAAGCTCCCAAGTTATCCCAGTCAAACAAGGATATACAACTTCAGTTATCTCCTCATTAGAATAGATCAACCTTTGTGATTAGATCCACGGCTAACAGGTTAGCGCCACTATTCGAATTGAAATTGAACTCTTTCTTGTTTAAATAGATAACTCATTCCAGCTCGTTCTTGATTTCCAAGTGAGAAGAGGATTTATCTAAGTGAACTTACAAAGCTCAAAAAGATCCCTAATAGCGAGTTAGTATACCTTCAAAGAAATGTACATTACTCTCGGGAATGTCTTCCACACAGTAATCACTCGAAGGCCTCCTTGTCGAGCAATAGCGCCAAATCTTACTTGGGTATAAGAAGCGTGTCGAGATCCCAAAGACAATAAACCCAAACCAAGTAAATTCGTGCGCCAAAAATTAACAAAGTTTATGGAAAGCGACTACGGGGAAAGATAAGTCGACTATAACGTTCACTTAATGGAAAATTTGGATTCCTCGATTCTTGAATTACGTCTGACATTCCTCTACGATCATAAGAATAAGCGCAATTTGAAGCGAAACAATCGAATTCGAGAAATTTGTCTGAACTTCAAACATTCAGTAGTAATTTGAAAAGAAATTGAAATCCGCATTGACTTAGCTCAAGCGATAACATCGATTCGGAAAATACAACGAAAATAAAATACGAGAGCATAATGCGCTCTGAAAGAAAAGCGACGGAAATAAAAATTAAGAAAAATAAAAGAAAAGAAAATTAAAGAAAATGAGCTTTCAGCTATCCAGACCTCTCGTGCAGCGGCGCCAAGGCTGTTTTAATGAAATTTGGATAAACTGCGTATTTATAGGGTTCCTTAATTGGGCTAATCCGTGTAACCTAGCGTAGTTTTTGATATCAGGCCCAAGTCAACTGTTCGAAGTCGCGACTTGAGTTTCCTTGTCGTGACATCATGATGTGACATCAATCCGCGTCGCGACATCAACACTCTATGTAGCCTTGATTTGGTCATGCTTGATCGGCGACATCAATATCTTATCGCGACATCTTCTCCGCGTCTTGGCGAGGTTTCAATTGTTCTCGATGTCGCGGCGTCGATATCGCTATCGTGACCTCGACTCATTTCATCTGCCCGATCTTCAAGCGTGTCTTTGGATGTCAGCCGCCAATCTCTTATCGCGACATCATCTTATGGGCCTTAAACTGATTGGTGCGTTCGATGTCCACGACATCGACATCTTGAGCCTCCTTCACGTCTTTGCGGCTTTGATGCAGTGATTTCTGCGGTAATGTTGTGATTATCTTGTCGCGACCTCACTTCATGAAGCTTCACCCTTCAAGCGGCAGTGCAGTGTCGACTTGATCTCATGTCAGCGACATCAGAAAGCATAAGCCCTACTTGATCTTCTGCGTGATTTTTTTGATGCGTGACTGACTCTTGTCGTGACATCATCGATGTCGCGGCATCGTCTCTGTCATGACATCAACACTCCTCTGGGAGGCTCAGGTTGCTCTTGATGTCACGACCTCGATCCCACGTCGCGACATCAGCTCATTTCCTTGCAGCTTTCTCAAGAGCAGTCTCAAGTCGTGACCTCAATATCTTGTTATCCATGTCGCGACCTGAATCAGATTTCCTTCAATTTCCTGATGTCGCGACCTCATGACTGGACTGTGTAAACCCCAAAACTGCATCAATGACTCAGCCAGTTCTTTTCATTTATGCTCTGCCATTCGACTGCACTTTTCCTCCACTTATTGCTGTATTTTTCTACTTTCTTTCTCTCTTCCTGCTAATAACAATTTGGTGAGTTTCTTCATATTTCTGTATAATTATTCATTCTAAGGTAAATCAAACAGAAAAATGGACTAAAAATATAGATGACTTTTATTATCAAGTACATGGAGGCTCGACTACAATTAAGAGATGAGTATGGAGCGAGCTGAGAAAGGGACCAAAATTTGGAGGATGTTTAAGAAAAAAAAATGAGAGAGGTGAAGTAGAAAAGAGGGACCAGTACTGGTCGAATAGTATAGGACACATGAAGTGGAGTTTTAGACTAATGACTTATGAGCAAATAAACAATAGAACATTCCTTGAGTCATTGGCTAAAAGGCAGAGAGAACTGACAAAGAGCAATGCAAAAATCTTGGACTAGGCTATGAAGACAGTCTCGAACAAAAAGAAAGTGCCATTGCCACAAATAAGAATCTCAGATTGTGTGCCATACACAATAGTCTCTCCAGGAGAAACGAATCGAGTACTACCTTTCTTAAACCTAAATCCAGATATAAAAGGCCCTTCTACACCCTGTAAAGAAACATCCAAAATAAAACCCCTAGTACATCAGGGAAGAAAGAACTCACCCTAGTAGAGGAGGTAGAAGAATATCTAAGGATGGAAGCAGCAAAGGAGAGGGATGCAAGGAATAGAAAATAGCTCAACTTACTATTCCATCTCCTCATCCTCTCTGTACTCAATGTCCAGTCATCAAAATAGTCAATAAAATAAAGAATTCTTTGTTCATTTGTGTTTTTGATTTATTGGTGTTGTTTTTGCTTAATTTTCTTTGTTTCATGATTGATAATTACTTTGTTGAATAATTGAGAAACCAACTACTTGGATCAAATTGTCTAATTGCTGCAGTATATTTGGTTGAATTGAATTGATGAAATTGTGGTTGTGTTGAATTGTTTTGAGCTGAATGCATGATCAAAATAAACTTCTTGAATTGATTAAAGCAACACAACAACAAATCACAAAGCCAAACAAAAAAATTGATAGATGCATTGGGGTAGAATGAAATAAATGGAAATAGAAAGTTGTAAGATTATGAATAAATATGTTGAACTTCAAGAATAAGGAAGGTTTTACTAAATTGATGGAACAGATGAAACTTATAATTCTGTTTGATGTAAATAGTTTGGTCATAAAATCCTGATAACTTTGTACATGGTCAATAGTAACTCTGGAAAGAATTGTGCCAAGATTAGGAACATCTTTTCTGGATACACATCACGATAGACTCTCAATGTCGCGAACTAGATTATTAATTCAAGGCAATCTAGGCAATACCATAACGAGGAAATGATTTAGGCCATCCTTGATTTGACCATTTCAAAGCCTACCCCTATGATATGCATAAGCATATACCTAGTTCCTTATTTGAGCTTAAAAGCCAATTTCATTATCAACTTGTGTGAAATGATCCTTCCTTACATCGATCTATAGTAAGAACCCTTATTTGCGGATTGCAAGGCCAAGGCATCAATGTGAGAAATGTACAAGTTTAGGGAATATCATTTTAAGATGTAGAAAAAGAGAAGAGAGTGGGTTGAGAAGATACATAGAGATAATAAGAGATAAAAAGAAAAGATGAAAGAAGCTGTCAAAAACATCAAGAGGAATGAGTTAGTATTGTAGCCTTCCTCCTTGGAACAATTAAGTCCTTAGGGGTGTTCAACACCTAATACCCTAATGCCAATTGGTATGAGAGTTATTGACCCAAAGTTTGTTAAGGGTGGTAGAAAGCTTAAAAAGACCAACATCGCACCATTCCCAAAAATTAGATGAGAAATTGAAAGTGACAAAGCTTCTAAAATAAGGAGGAAAAGTATCTTCTAGGTGTGAACAATGAAAAGAGAAAAAGATATTAGATTGAAGAATATGCAAAAAGATGCACTAAACCTGTTGGGAAGGTTAGAAAATTACAATCAAGAGAAATTAAGGATATATCAAAAGGAAAAGTCTGTAGCGTTCTAGAATGCGAATTTAAATTGAGCCTAAAATGTCTAATTATCACCTCATTACTTGAGCCACACATTACAAGCCTAAAATACCTATTTGATTTTGAAGGTGGTATTATGCCTACATTAGTGGATATTAATATGACAAACAAGCATATGAGACTTTAAAAATGAAAGAGAGTATGCCAACTGAGTAATATCCCAGAAGCAAGAACTGGTTTACCAAAGAAAAAGAGTAAAGACCAGCACACACACAAATCAGGATTGAATGATTGAATTGTTACACACTATAAATTATTGGTTGGTTGAGTGAACTCAATTGAAAATCTTCCTGAATCTAGATTGGAAACATGTTTACAATTAATCCAATAACTAACTTATGTTTCCTACCCAATTGAGGTGTGAATAGAAAAATGTCCTTAAAAATAAAAGTTAAACTGTATGAGGGCAAACAAAATTTTCTTTTCTTTGCTTGGGGATAAGCATAACTTTAAGTTTGAAATTTGATGAGTGAAACTCATCTATTTTTAATCAATTTTTCTAGCATGTTTTTAACGGTTTAAGATCTATTTTATGCAAAATGTGGAATATTCATCAACTTTGTGTTTTGCAGGCAATTATTGAAAAATGAGAGAATCTCAGCTGAAAAGAAGCAAAAAGAGGACAAAACAGCAGTTTGTGTCGCGACACAAAATTTATATGTCGCGACACAAAATTCAAGCAGACCTAAGGAACTATGTCACAACTAGGAAATCTATGTCGCAGCAAAGATTGGTTAGAACTCCAGGTTGAAAAGAGCTTTCTAGGTCGCGACCTTAAAGTTTTCTATCGCGACAGGACTTGAAGAAGATTTTGAAGAAAGTTGTTACGACAACCCTGAAATCTGTCGCGACATATAAAATGAAATGGGAAGAGATTGTGTCATAACACTATTTTTCAATAATCGTAACATAAAAGGCGAAGACTAATGGATGACTCACGTCGGGAGAAGGCCTGTGGGTGACAGGACAATGTGAAGGCAACACAAGTCAGCTAAGACAAGTGTTTTTATGTTGCGATAAAATTTGCAACATCAAGCAAACTCAAGGAAGAATCTCTGTCACAATAAAGATTATTTCTATTGCGACAGAAAAAACATAAAGAGGTGAATTTCCTATCGCGACAAGATGTTGAAGAGCAACACAAGAAGAATGGAAACAAAGAAATTTCTTGTTGCGACATGTCGAAAAGAGTTCTTGACCCGAAGAGCATTAATCGCGACAAAGAAGTTTTCTGTCGCGACAATAAAAGCTAAGGAATGATAAAATTATGTCGCGATAAGAGAAAAATAGGCTGCAACAAAAATTGAAGAAGACTTTAGAATGGCCAAGGCAATTGTGTCGCAACATATAATTCTATGTTGCGACAAACAACTCAGCAAGTGACAAGAACCTGAGAAGAAAAGTCTATCACGACCAAAGAGTTTCTTGTCGCGACAGAAAAGTGCTAAGGAATTAAAGAAATCATGTCATGATAGAGGCAACTTTGTCGCGACAAAGTTGCTAGGCTGAAAAACAATTGTTTGTTGCGACAAGGAAAATTATGTCGCGACCGGACTCCATGGGATAAGGACATGAGAAGGTAGGTGAAAACGGGTTTGGTGTCGCGACACAAGGCATTCTGTCGCTAACCAATAACAGCGCTAAAGAAATTTATGTCTGACATCGATAAGTATGTAACACAAATCGAGAACAAGCTGAAAATTGTGACGGAAAAGCGAGAAGCTACGACGAGAGGCGACAAAAAGAATGGAAGTTCTATAACAACATAACTTTCTATGTGTGACAAAGAGATTCTAATTGGGCCAAATTTTGGGGATCCATAGTACAATTAAATGACGAGGCCTAACATTTGGAAAGCCTATAAATACATACAGGGCGATGTGTAGAGCTTTTGGCTGACTCTGAAAAGTTAGCGACAAAAGCGAATATGAAGGAAAGACAAAGAATGGAAGTTACCAAATGTGACATAAGTCCTCTATATCACGACAAAGAGACTAATTTAGGCCAGAATTTTAGGGATCCACAATGCAATTAATGAAGTGAGGCCTAACATTGGAAAGCCTATAAATACATGCTTCTAGGGCAATGTGTAGAGCTTTTCGATGGCTCCAGGATTTCTGGGTAGTTGAAGACTCTTGTACATTTTTATTTTTTATTTTTTTCTTTTCCATTTTAGTAGATTTAGCTTAGTATAGTTTTCTTTAGTCAGTTTATTTTCCTTTAATTTTTAAGTTTGGGTATTGTCTTGATGCGACTTAGTGATATTCTTTATAAATTCTTCATTTCATTAACTGTTTGATTTAAATGGATGCTGAAAGGTTTCTAGAGTTCATTTATTTCAGTTTGTTTATAATTTCAGTGAATTTTCCTAATCAGTTAGTCACTAATATGAGAAAACCAGTTTTGAGAAGTTAAGCTCACTGGAAATGGGTCTTACATGATAGTCATTTTGCTGCATAAGGAGGATGGAAGCTTTAATTAGAATTCTTGAATTTATTTGATTTGTATTGTTTCTAAATTTACTATTACCGTGTACCCCGATGCAAAAATGCGTGTTCACTCTGGTTTCGGGAGGGGCCCTGCGAGTGACATAGAGTTGGAGAATCCCGAGTGTAGAACAGTTCCTTGTGGGTATGATAGACTAATACTATGGAACTAATGAAATTTGAAGGATTACTCAGATAGATCATCAACTTACTTATAAGTTGAGATAAGTTGAATGAAGTATCTGATTAATCACTCAGAGGTTTCTCTTCTTTTTGATGAATTGATTCTGATCCCGTGTTAGCTGAGATCTAATCAAGGAGATGGAGATTTACATCAAAAGTGTAGGGTGAGGTGTCAATCAAATTAGAGAAGGCTTGCAAGATCCTGTCTATGGGGGCAAGAATTCTTTGTCCCAAAGGGTGGAAGGGCAGCCCATAAGTAAATTCACGTAGGGTCAGGCGGTCAGCCCCGAGGAGACAGACGAACATAAACTATATCTTGGGCCGCCCCGGTGATGACCCGATGTCAATCAAAACGTCAGTAGAATAAACTCGTCAAGGCGGCTATGGTTAAGGCGGGGGTGAGATGTAGATCCCACCTGAGAAGCGGTGGGAGGAAGATGGCCAGATAAATGACCTTATATCCTTTCCTTCCATTAATCTGAAAAATGTCATTATGCCTCGTGCCAGTGCCTGGTACTCACTTTTTTTTTTTTTTTTTTTTTTTTTTTTTTTTTCCCTCTATATTAATGGTTTTGATGTGCATAGAGATGTGTGGTGGATCGGGCGGTCACGGCGGATTGTAACTGGCCTTCATCTGATTAGGCTTTCTTCGACATGCTCAATTGTTGGATGAATCCTCTGGGTTTCAACTAACCTTCACATCGGCTAGGAGATGTCACACTTCTTGTGAAAGGCGGGCCCGATTACTAAGGGTGTTTGTTCTTAGTCATCGAGGACTCTGGACCTTACAATGCCAAAGTGGGTAGGACCTGGTTGCACTCCATGAAGGTTATACCTTCAACGTACCACCAACTGGTAAGCTATCTAACAAACATTGGGCAGGTTAACCTTTTAGCGACCCGACTAGTTGCTGCCATTAGTGCTCAATTATCCATGCGAGGGCCAGAGAGGAGTACAATTGAACAACCTCCTGTGGACAATTAGACCCACGCATAGTAATCACAATATGCCACCTAGATTAGGGCGGAAGAAGATGACCCACCGGTTGTGGATCCATTGGAAGAAGTACAGTTGGACGGACCAGAGAAGTTCACCTACGTTAGCTCCCTTCTGTCCAATGAAGAAAGGGAGTAGTTACGACTCACGCTGCTGCGCAACATAGATGTATTTACCTGGAGACACTCTGATATGGTTGGGATAAATCCGTTGGTGGCTTCTCACAAACTAAACGTCCTCCCCATTGCAAAGCCAATAAGGAAAAAGGTGAGGTGATTCCATCTAGATCGAAGTCAGATCATTCAAATGAAGTAGACAATCTTCTAGAAACAGGTTTTATAAAGGAGGTAAAGTACCCCGAATGGCTAGCCAATGTGGCGGCGGTATCAAAGAAGGGTGGTAAGTGGCATGTATGTGTAGACTACACTCACCTCAATGAAGCATGTCTCAAGGATAGCTTCTCCTTGCCGCGTATAGATAAAATTGTGGATGCAATAGCCGGGCATGGTATTCTGTCATTTATGGACGCTTTTTTTTTATACCATCAAATTCCTATGCATCCGTCTGACGTGGAGAAAATAGCCTTTATTAAACCACATGGATTTAACTGCTACAGTAATGTCGTTTGGTCTGAAAAAAGCAAGGGCAACTTATCTAAGGATGGTGGCGAGATATTGGAGCCAGCAATAGGTGATAGTGGAGGTTTATATTGATGATATGCTCGTCCGAATCGAGAACACCACGATCACCTGAGGGCATCTACAAGAGCTAGCCGGGCTGTTGCGAGAGACCGCGACATGAAACTTAACCCTTTAAAGTGCGTGTTTGGTGTCAACTCGGGCAAATTCATGGGCTTTATGGTAACGTAAAGGGGGATAGAGGCTAATTCCATCCAGATCAAGGCCATAATGGACTCTCAGACTCCTACCTCTAGAAAAGGGGTACAACAACTTATTGGACAGCTGGCGGCCCTTGGGCGGTTCATATCTCGTTTCACAAATCGTTTGAAGTGTGCTGCCACTAGAGACTCGGCGAGACGGTTGGAATGAGAATGCCCTGATACACTACGACAATCAAGCATTATCTCCAGAACCGCAAATCTTGCTGGCCACTAAGCTAGGTGACATACTCTATCTTTACTTGAAGCGTCTCTCAAAAATCTCAGTGAGTGTAGCATTGTTCAAAGAAGATGAAAACCAAAAGCAGAGACCTATATTCTTCGTAAGCGAGTTTTCAATAAGATTAAAACTGAGATATACGGAATCTCAGCGACGGGCGGCATTGGCTCTCTGGGGTATCTGCTAAAAATTTTTGTCCCTACTTCCAGGCACACCCTAGCATTGTACTCACCAACCTCCCTCTAAGAAACATTATACATAAGCCTGATCTTTCAGGGCGGATGGCTCGGTGGGCAATTGAGCTGAGTGAGTTCGGTATTCAATATAAACCTCGCTTAGCTTTAAAGGGGCAGATATTGGCTAACTTTTAGCATAAATTCCTCAAAAGGAAACAAAATCAGACAACTCTAGCTAATGAATCCTGAATGTGGATGGCACTTCGCAACAGATGGTCAGGAATACGAAATGACTCTCAATTGGTGGTAGGGAAGGTAAATGAAGAATATGAAACAAGAGACCAATGCATGACCAAGTATGTAAGTCTAGTCAACCTACGATTGGGAAGCTTCATAGCTTAGCGACTGGAGCACGTCTCAAGAGATTCAAACAAAAGGCGAGGCAGCTTTGGCTAGACCATGGTAGTCACTACCCGATAAAATAAATGGTGCTCATCCCATCTGCTAGCGAAAGTCATTGATTACTACCCAGGAATTAAGCAGAAATAGCGAAGGTTGTCCTTCTTGGATGGCTGCAATAGTCCATTATTTGAGCTACGAAGAACTGGATAACGAGTGAAGCCCACAGATCTAGGTCGAGTGACTCAGTTTTCCCTCGTGAACGGTCAACTATAAAAAGGGCCCTTGGACGGGCCCTACCTTAAGTGCCTCACTCACTAGCAAGGACAGTATGTATTGGTAGAACTCCATGATGGGGTATACGGAAATCATCTAAGCGGAAAGACGTTGGCCCATAGAGCCCATACCCAAGGCTCTGTTGATTCATATGCGATGCACGGATGCAATCGCTTATGTCGGGAAGTGTGATCGTTTCCCGGCGACAAGCCTGTTTCAAAGGTGCCCAGACCGAGACTAACGACCATAATGGGGCCCTGGCCTTAACCGATGGGAATGGACATCGTGGGACCAGCGCCTACCGCCCGGCTCGAGAAAAAGCTATTGCTGATTGCCACCCTTCATCCATCAAAGATAAGGTTGTTAGTTTATGTGGTATTGTATTCAGGTTCAGCAGATACGGTCGATGTAGTGGCTTGATGGGCCTTGATTTATTCTTAGAATATACAGGAATTTTTCTAGCGAATTGAAAATAAAAAACTTGTACTCGACCCACACTACCCATAGAAGCCAGCGATTGATAAAGCATCTAATAAGACTCTCTATCAACTCACGGCTTTACATGCGGCGAAAGGAAAAATAGGTAGATGAACTCTTAGGGGTTTTTATGGGCACATAGAACAACCGGTGGCTTATTGGGAGTATCCTTGTTAAGCCCTCATGTATGGGATGGAAGCCATCATCCCCACAAAAATCGAGATTCAAATCACGAATAGAAATTCTGAAAGCCAATCATCAAAGTAGTAACGAAGACACGAACCTGATGAACTAGGGAAGGCGATTGTGTGTATAGCGTCATATCAATAGAGACGCAAACTTGCACAACAGCGTGTAAAGCCGTGTACATTCCTAACCGGATAATTAGTCTTAAGAAGGGTCTTTGAAAACACGGCCAACCCAGTAGACGGGAAGTTCCAGCCCAATTGGGAAGGCGTACACATTGGTTAATTGGGGATAACCGGGTCTTATGAGTTAAGCGAGACGGGCGGAATTTGTTATTGCCCGGGGATGTGGAATGCCATGCACCTTAAGAAGTATTATCATTAGTGTTTTCTTTGAGGACACTATCATCAATAAAGATTATCTTTTAGACATTTCCTCTGAAAGCCTAAAATTGCTTCTCTTCAAAAGCCTAGATATGGTTGTTGTCCTGCTGGCATTTTTAAAAGCCCAGATATGGTTATTGTCCTATTGGCATTTTTAAAAAAGCCCAGATATAGTTGTTGTCCTGCTGTCATTTTTAAAAGTCAAGACATGGTTGTTATCCTATGGGCATTTTTAAAAGTCCAGATATGGTTGTTGTCCTACTAACATATTTAAAAGTCCAGACATAGTTGTTGTCCTGTTGGCATTTTTAAAAGTATCTTATAGGAAACAAAGTTATTGTGTTCATAGATCATTCCGCAATCAAATACTTGATGACTAAGAAAGACATGAAACCTAGACTTATTCAGTGGGTGCTCCTATTGCAAGAATTTGATGTGGAGATTCGAGATAAGAAGGGTTTCGAAAATATGGTATTATTTATCACGTAATTTGGAAACTCCAAAAATAGTACAGAAACATCATTTGTAGATTGATGACACGTTCCCAAATGAGCAGATACTAGCTTTGTCACATGCTGAAGCATTCCCATGGTTTATAGACATAGCCAATTATCTTTCTGCCGGTATTATTCCACCTGACCTAACATTTCAACAAAAGAAAAGATTCTTTGCAGAAGTGAAGCGTTATTTCTGGGAAGACCCAATCCTCTTTAAGCAGTATACAGATCAGATTATTTGAAGGTGTGTACCGAAAAGTGAAGTGAGTGAGATACTAACGCACTGCCACTCTTTAGAGTGTGGGGGCCATTTCAATGAATGAAACGGCGACCATGGTATTGCGTGAAACTTTTAATGGCCATCGATATTCAAGATGCACACTTGTTTGCAAGTCACATGATCGATGTCAAAGGACCGGGAACATTGAACGACGAAATGAAATACCATTGACGAATATTCTAGGGTGAACTTTTTTATGCGGGGCATTGACTTTATGGGTTCGTTTCCATCGTCCTATGAGCACAATTTATACTTTTAGCGAGGATTACGTGTCCAAGTGGGTGGAGCCATTCCAACCATTACTTGTGATGCCAAAGTGATCCTACATTTCATCAAGAGTAACATCTTTTCAAGGTCAGGGACTCCTAGAGCAGTAATCAACGATGAAGGCTCCCATTTATGCAACAAGCTGTTTGCAACGCTCTTAGCCAAATACAGGGTGAAGAATCAGGTGTCACTTGCATACCACCCCAGCAATGGCTTGAGATGAGGTGTCAAATAGGGAGATCAAGAAAATCTTAGAAAAGACAGTTAATGTGACGAGGAAAGACTAGGCGAAATAAATTGATGATAGTTTATGGGCTTCTCGAATAGCTTTCAAGACTCATAGGAATATCCGTCTTAGAGATAGTCACAGTAGGCATGCCACTACACAATAGAGGCGGGGCCTGAAAACATCTTAGGGCTACTAGAATCTTGGAACATAAATCTTGAAATGGCTGGGAAAAAGAGGATGCTCCAGTTGAATGAATTGGATGAACTTAGGTAGAATGCATATGACAGTTCAAGGATTTATAAGGAGAAGACCAAGGCGAGGCATGACAAGAACCTAATGCATAATGGCTGGCAAGGGACAAAGTATTGTTATTCAATTCAAGGTTGAAATTGTTCCCAGGAAAACTCAGGTCCAGATGGTCTGTGATCACCTAAGTTTTCCCATACGGTAGTGTTGAGCTAAATGCATCACGAGGAGAGAGGTGGGTTAGGTGAATGAGCAGCAGTGAAGATTTATCTTGGCGGTGGTCGGCGTAAGCAATGTAACGACGCAAAATTCCCAGTTTTGCGAATTTTCTAGGGTTGAGCACCGATTGGGGAGACCTGGCAATTAGAGCTAATAATGATAACAAGCGCTACTTGAGAGGCAACTCTGAAGCCTTTAAATTATTTTTGGTCATCATTTTTCTTGTTTTTTAAGTTTGCTAGGTTTGATTTTCTTGTTTTAATTTTGATGTATTATTTGTGTTGTAGGTTTTGAGTTTCGAGGTGTTGTGTGAATGAGAGATAGCATGGAAAGCTTTGTGCAAGCTTTGGGAGGAGTATAGCTGAATGTAGGGAGGTTTTTCTACACTTATAAATTTTTTGTAAAAATTTCCTGGTTGTTGGTCTCAGGAACGTCGCGACGTTGGAACCAACATCACGACGTTGAAATATATACCTCTTAGGAATGTCGCGATGTTGAAATAATACTTCCCGTGAACGTTGCGACGTTGAAATAATACCTCTCGAGAACATCGAGACGTTGGTTTCTAACGTCGTGATGTTGAAAATCAAGCCTCTCTACAACGTTGCAACGTTGCAGTTCAAGTCTGGTCATCTACTCCACTTGTTTTACGGGTTGTTTATTGCGGGTCCCCAGGGTTGGTTGGGGGTTCTCATCCCCACTTAATTGCCCGCTAAGTGTTTTTAGTTAGCTGGGCGGGTTTGGTGATTCCTTTGGTATTTTGTTAGAGTGCAATCCCAATAGGGTGGGAGAGCCTACCAGGCGTATTTCTCCTTCATTCATCAATGATGATCCTAGCCCGTGCCCAATGTCGAGCAAAAAGCGAAAAATGAGCTCCAAAAGTAACCAGGCCAGTGAAGAACCCTCTTCAGCCTATGATCACGATAGATTTTTCAATGAGAGCGTGACCGAGAAGTTCGGCCTCATCTCTGCCAATCGCTCCTTCATTAAGGAGAAGGGATTCCAACATCTCGAAGATTTTTTCCGCAAAACCATAGCTAGGAAAGGGTGGGGTGCATTGTGCTAACCCCAGTAGATTGCCACGATGCGTTATGCGGGGAATTCACAGCCAACCTAGCAGCTCATGTAATAAGAAGGTCGAGTTCATGGGTGTTGGTAGACTTGATGCGAAGTCACATCCAGCTATTACAACCTTAGTCGGTTAACCAGGGCTATGATCAGCTTCACGAAAACCACGGCTACGGAAGTCCATAGGATGCTCACAAATGGAGTAAATTGAGTGGAAATTAAACAATGAGGGGCACGGCGTGCATTTCAAGGCCAAACACTTGGCCTATATACCTAAGGTGTGGCACCATTTTATCACCTCTCGTCTCATTCCAACGACGAATGTTTGCGAGGTGACGGAGAAACGGGCATTGCCCAATTTTGCCATCATTCAGGACATCCCATTTAATGTGGGTCAAGTCATAGAGGGCGCCATCCTCTATAACTGGGATGCCAAAATGAACCTCGAGCACCCCTTTCTCATCTATGTCCTGTGCAACAACGCAGGGGTGCCATTAGAGGATAATGAGGCCTGGATCCATCCTATTAAGGCCATCATCATTAAGAAAGATAAGTCAGGCGTTCCTCGATCCTAGGCGGTTTATGACTCGGGTCATGAACCTTCGGATGAGGAGGAGTTGACAGCATACCAAACTTTGTTGGCATGCGTGAGAGACCGAGGTGGTAGGCCAGGCAGCCGCCTCCATTCTTCCACTCACACCCACCTCTGGCTGAATTTGGGATGTCCCCAGGTCCTTCTCGACCCTAGAGAGGAGCTTCAAGACCTCACTTCTAGATTTAATGTGTTCTAGGATGAGACCTAAGAGCATCAGGTCACCAAGAGCCAGGACATGGATGCACTCTGAGTGAAGAACATGCACCGCAGTCTTGCCAACCGACAAGTCATCCGGCAGTCTACAGTTGGTTGCCTTCCATTTTCCACCACCACCATCGCAGTGATCCCTGGGATCGACAAGGGAGTTCCCATCCTTCTTTTATTTTCTTGTCAATGAGAACATTTTCCGTTCTTGTTTGCGGGGGGGAGGGGGGGGTGTGGGTGGTCGGGTTGGCATTGTTTACTTTCATTGTTAAATATGTTTATGTTTATGTTCATTGTTTATATATGTTTATGTTTATGTTTATGTTCGTTGTTTAGATATGCTTAGGTTTATGTTTATGTTCATACTTTCACAGCTTTCGTTTAGGTTTGTGTGTTAGGATGTCTCAGCTTAATTTTGTGGTTTAGGGTCGTGTTAGATAGTATGTGTGAGTAATGCCATGATTGCTAATCAAGGACCTTTTTTACCTCTCCAAATTTTTGCAACACACAATACACGTAAGAAGAAAGGATCCTTAGGTTGTTAGATGCTCATGAATTACTTGCTTCGATAAGTAGGGATGACATAGTGCGTCACCTCCTTCGTGTTTAAGAAACCAATTCCAGATTAGTCTACCACACACTCCTTTATGTGATCTTCAAGGTATGCCTAGACTCGGCAGCTCTGCGATTCAACAAACCTTGGGCGTTTCTAAACACCCAAGTGATGGGACACCTTAGAAAAAGAGGATTGTCATCGAGCCCCATCTAAAATAAAAAAAAATATAAATATAAAAATAAAAATTGAAATAAAAAGAAATTAAAATTAAAATAAAAAAGAGAAAAGAGAAAAAAAAAAAAGAAAGTGTGAATAGAATAAGTGGGATCTTCTAGTCAGAATCTCGGGCATAGTCCGAGGGGATTTTCAAAGCCTAATGTCTGAGCCAGGCGGCTAGGCCATTATTCAATGCAGATTACACTTGGGACAAAGGATGGAAGTTTCCCACAACCTAGGGCCCCTAGGTTTGGTTGAGTGTTCGGGTGAAGTTAGAGAGGAACTGAATGCACGGTGCCCTTAACCAACTAATTTAGTCTGCGAATCCATATAGGAACACACAAATAAAACTTACGAGCACTAGGAATTCGTTCATGAGTAGGTAGGTTAGTATGAATAAAAATGGTGTGTTCTTATTCTTTCGTAGTTAGACTCTCCCAAATAGGCAATTTGAATTCAAGTTTGGGGTTCTCGGAACCAAGTTATATGCTAAAGATCATGCATCCAATGCACATAGACTTCTTGGGAAAGGCCATCGTGAAGCCTAGAGGTGAGTCATTTGTCGACCAAGCTAGTATTCAGGCCGAATTCTTTTCGAAAGTCGAACAACCTTAAGGATCTTTGAAATTAGAAACAAGGGCAAGATTTGTGATTCAGTTCATTTCAATCCTTCCTTTTGGCAACATATTGCATCACCCTCATATGTTGAGTTTAGTATGTTATTTTTTCGTGTCTGTTCGAGTTAGTTTCTTTAGCAGGGATAAACAGAAGCTAAGTTCAGGATTGTGATAAGTGTCCAAAAGCCTTTCGTTACAAGCTTTCGGGTTTAGTGCGATTTGGGATTAGTTTCATATATATATAACCATGGCTTTTGATTACTAAATATTTAGATTTTCTTGGGTTTTTGTAGGAAAAATACTAAAAAATCTAGAAATGGAACCTTCTGAGAGTCACGGAGAAGATTGGTCTGAATCGACCTAACATGCAATGTTACAACATGTGGCATTAGCGTTAACGGGAAGGACTTAACAAACCTTATCTTGTGAAGAAGCTATAAAAGGAACAGGAGAATTCAATGTTGTGACATGGGAAGGACTTAACAAACCTTATCTCGTGAAGAAGCGATAAAAGGAACGGGAGAATCCAATTTTGGGGGTTCGAAAATCGTTTTTCAGTGCTAGGGTTTGAGGAACTCGGATCTGGAACAGAGGAAAGGAGACTTGATGGCCTATCTTAAGACTTGAAGAATTCGAGATACCGTCATTCCTTCATTCTTTGAAGTTTTCTCTATCCTTATTATTAAGTCTTGCTTTTCAATTGTAATGGAACAGAACATCATGAGGTTCTAATTTCATGGTTTAGGGTGTTGGTAGTGATTTGGACATGAATACTATGTTAAAGTGTTAACCTTTCATAATTCTATTATCTTATATATATTTGTTTTATCATTAACTCATGCTTGGTTGAAATCAACATATTAATTCGTCGATCTTAATAGCAGTGGTTCTTTATAAGATCGAAGTGAATGAAGAATTAAACATGGATTGGGCTAACCTAATAAACTTGGTAATATAGGATTATCAATAATTAGAGGCCTCAGAGTTATTGCATTCCATGCACCTTTAATGTAGGGTTGAGCAAAGGAGCAAGAAACCTAGTAGAAGTAAAGGGGTTAAATGACCTTGAGAAATGCTTTAATTACAATAGATAAGAGCCACCTTGGAGAACATGTATACTAGATAATGGAATAGAGCCGCGACATTACATAGTAGGAAATTTTTTAATGATTGAAAGTAACATCTAAGCAATCCTTAAGTTCAAAGATAAAAATATCATAGAAGAGCATTAATATTAAGTGGTACTATTTGTTTAGTTCTTGAAAAGAAAAATGAGGGAAAACAGAAGGAGCCTACATTTTGAAGGTTATGTTTATCAATGTTTTAAAAATCGAACCGGGATTGAATTGGAAAAGTTATCAATTCAGCATTTTAGGGTAAACCTGATGATCAAACCAGTTTGCCGGGACGAAGGTCACCGATCCAGCAGTCAATCGTTCAAAGCGGAAATCAGATTCGATTCGATTTTAAAACACTAATGTTTATAGTGAAACGCTTACCTCAACTAAGGACGCTAGCATTAGAAATTTAGAAGGACAAAGTTAGCATAAATTTTAAATTTCTTCACTTTGAAGTTTTCTTAGCAACCAAATAGTAATAATGGTATAATCAATGTTTTAAAAATCGGACCGGTTTGTCAAAGCGGCACGATCGTTGAGCAGTTCTTTGATCGGTTCTATTCTATCTCTTAGACGGTTATGAATTAAGTATAATCCAAACCACCCAGGCGATTGTTGGACCCGATGAATCGCTGAGACCGGTCGGTTTGGAGTAGATAAGCGGTTAGTCGCTTAAATGAGTGTGTAGGCTTGAGTGTGGCAAGCCTCATGGGCTTGAGTGTGGCAAGCCTCATGGGCCTACTGCGGGTTATGCTGGGTGGCATGGGTCTGCTTATAGATTGGTTTTGTAGTGGGCAAGCATGGGCCTGCCAGTTAGGCTGGCAAAACTTGGGTCTGCCCACTTTTTTGTCTCACATGTGTAATAATAAAAGGTAATGGTACTTCAATGAGTTTTGAACCCTTGGCCAAGTTATCCATAAGAAAGGGTTGTACCACTAAGCTACAAGCTTCTTTTGAGTTAATAATTAGCAATGTTTTAAAAATCGATTTTACAAGTAGGTTAGAGCTTATTGACCGTCGACTAGCCATATTTCGGTCCGATTTGTTCTTCAGCCGTTAAGAGATTGAACGGTTCAAACCAACCAAATAGCGGTTGAACCGGAAAAATCGCTTGAATCAGACAATTTCATTCACTCTTTGAATTTCTTGCAAAAATGGGGCAGAAATTTGCCACATCACTATCTGACTTCTCATGCGCGGTCGCTTTGAAACTCTCACAGGAGTAGAGTGAATATAAACTAGTCTTGTTTTGTTATAAAGTTTCGATGTACAAGAAAAATTATTCAATCAGTACTGCCAAGACTGGATTGAAACGGGGAGTGAAGTTACAAGGCAACCGCTGCTCTGTATTAACTTCCATTATGATTGTTTTAGATGTTAACAAAATTATATATTACTACTAATTAAGTATATATTTACATAAATAAGTTTCTTCCATTTTTTATATGTTTTCGTATTTAAACATTATACATATTTTTAAAATACTTTATTTATATAAAAGAAATATATAATATCTTAAATATTATTAATTATATATTTTTTAATTATTTTAAATTTAAATAAATTATAAATAATATATTTATTACGTCACATGTTCGATCGCGATTCGACCAGTAAACCGTGAACTAGTAACTTTTCGGTTCAAGGTCCAATCCGGTTTTTAAAACATTGATAATTAGCATAATATTCCAATATTTCAAAATCTTGAATCAATCAACTTATTTTTGCTCATTAATAATTTCTTTAAGGGTCATTTGTTTTGGGTTAATTTATAGTTATGACCCTTATTATTATTATTACCTTAATGGAATATTATACTAAATAATTTATATATTGAAGTATTATTTGAGGGCTCCATCTGTGAATGATAATTTCAATATGTAAATTTTGAAAATTGTTCATAAATTATGCATGCAACATTTAGTGAATAATTATATTATTCAAGTTGCTTATAACTTTATGAAATACTTTTAGGTCACCAATAAAATTTTATTGGTCAGGAGTAGTCATAGCATCTTGACCAATAAAGATTATATTAAGAACGATCACTCTATAACATTTATTGTAATTAATTTAGGAAAATATTTAGCTATGTTTTCTAATTAGTGGGGATAAAATATTGAATTATTATTCTCGATCTACCCACGAAATTGAGAATAGAAACGTAGTCCTCTAGTTTTATCATAAGGATTGATAAGGTTAAACCTAATTGAATGAGACTTTAACCCACATGCAAGTCTTGTGTCTCTAGGCCCCCCTAATAAAATTTAGAGATAAATTTACTTGAGTAGGACTTTAGCCCATAGGCAAGTCCATGTCACGTAGATTGAATCTGCTACAGCATGTGTAGCATTGGTACACATGCATAATATTTTCTTTGAATTGGCCAACATATTTTTGTAATATACACGTCCTTAAAATTTGTAGTTTTCCAAACCTCGAGCCTTTCTAATGTCAAGTTAGAAATACCTTAACTTAAAGGAGACAATTATAAACTTCAGAGAGAGAGAATCCTACTCCATTTAGGATGTATGGATATAAACTACACCATAAGGAAAAATGAGCCTTCAGCCCCCTAGGCTACCAGTACTAAGGCTGAAATAGAGTTATATGATAAGTAGGAGAGGTCTAACCACCTCTCCATTATGTTTATCAAAACTCATATCTCGATTGGTGTGAGACCCCAGAAAATTCCAATTTTCTGAAAAATGGCGAAATCGTAATTTCGGTAAAAATCCAAAAATTTTCTAGATCTTGGATAGCTGAAACGGACTTCACTTAGTTCTGGAATCGTCTCTCAATCTAGGTAACACGTTAATTCGTCGAATTAAAATGGTTGGAATTTGCACGTTTTTCGAACCTGCCGTGTCGAGTCTTGAGTAAAGCGACATGTGATCGACAAATTTCACCTATAACATGTACTCATGTGATACATGTTGCGTAATTAGAGATGATAGAAATGGATGTGCAGAATAATGCCAAAGTCAAACCGAAAAATCAAGAGAGGGACATGGATGGCATTAATTGAATTGTTAATGAGTATAAAGACAAAATAGCCAATAGTGATCATCTTCTCCCTTTATTTGAGAGCCAAAAACGTGAAGGAGGGGGGAAATTTACAGAAGCTTAGGTTTAGATATTTTTAGAGAGAAAGGGAGTGGCTTCTCTCTAGGATTTCGGCCGATCGAACCGTTGGTTCTCGACGGGGCAAGAAGGAAAGTTGTTCTACGCGGAGAGGGCTATGCGTGGACACCGATTTGGTGGAGTTCCGACAACTCCAAGAGGTAGGGATCTTTTCCTACTTGTGTTAATCTTTGTTTAAGAGCCATGTAAATGGTTAGAGTATTCTGAGGCTTGTTTTAAGCGTAAATTAGGTCTCAAAGCTTTGGCAGGAGTAGAAAATTTCTATTTGTGTGGCTGTGAGCATTAACAGAGGTTTCAGCTGTTCACATGAATAGTAACATGAATTTTTTGTGTGAATTTTTGTGATGTTGAGTGATTCAAAATGAATTACTTGTGTTTATTTGATTAGCCCGTGCCAGGCTAATTTTGGTGTTGATGATCTTGAATTTAATAACATGATTTGTTTGGATTAATTATGTTAATATATATATGCATGTGAATATATTAGCATAAATGTTTTAGAAAATTGGCGTCATCGTTCCATATGCCTTTGGGCACCCTAGAATATTAGGAGTGAGTGCATGACATGAAATGAAACAAAAATGAAAACGTTTGTGAAAGGAATTTCAATGGATGATTTTCCGGAGAATTGTGTTGGGAGATGGTCCAACAATTACACGTCAGAGGAGCCCATGAATTGTTTCGGAAGGTTCTCCAACACATTTGCCTCGGTGAGTCAATACTTTACGAGATTGTTAGTGAGTTTTGAGAACAAAAGCTTTTGTTTTGGCGGATATTTTGCCGCATTCGGCTTAGGCATATGTGAGGGAGTCAGTGAGGACTCGGGACATGGGATTGGTCATGTATACATTCGAGTAGGTTCATGGGGTGGCAGATGTGGTTGGTTGCCATGCATGTGCACTTAGGTGGGGGTATCCATGTAGGAAATTATCACTCTTGGGCTTTACTCACCTGTCGAGGATCACATTCCAGTGCGAAGTGTGCATAGGTGATGGCGCTCGCTAGAATAGCATTTTAGAAGAAAGCCAAATTGTGGCTTTGGGTATTGATTTTTGTATAACATGTATTAAAATTGTAAACTTTTGATATATGTTTGGTAAGATTGATTTATTAACTCTTGAAACTATTGTATATAGTTGGGATATATTTTGTGAGTGTTGATGCAGGGGCCTAAGTGGCCGGTTATTTTACTCGCATGTGGACCTGGTGAGGTCATTGTGATTATTTGGGACAGGTTCTGTATTTGGGTAGAGCTCCCCTTACAAAGGAGACTCTGCCCGATTTTCCTGAGTGATGTCGAGTTACTCGACATTCACGAGTATTCCGCAGGTTGACGGGTTGTCAACGGACCCCCGGGTTTGTGTAACACCCCGAAATATACCCTAACAGTTTTCGGACTTGTTTAGGGTATATTAAAAGCTAAATGGAATTTTTCGGAAATAAAACGAGAGACTCGAAATGAATATTAGAGACAAGGGTAAATTAGTCATTTACCAGCTGGAGGACATAAGGCATAAATCAAAGAAGTTTATATGCCATTATGAGATTTGAGAAAGTTGGAATAGAAATAGAGAGAGAAATGGGGGGACAGATGCAATTAGAAACTTAAAAGCAAAAAATGGGTTTTTGACTTGGCAAACTATGGCCTTAACTTAAAATGGGATTTAAGACCAAATTTGGTCTCATTTTGGGAAGCAAGAAACCATAGAAGAGAAGAGAAAGGGGAGAAGAAGAAGAAGAGGAAGAGGAAGGAAGAAGAAAGAAGATGAAGGAGAGAAGTTCAAGCGAGCCAAAGGTATGGAACTATGACTATGAGTATGGAACTTTGTATAGATTTGTATGGATATATGTTTGTGGGTTGTGGGTTGTGAGAAACCTAACCCTAAAATGAGTTCTTGTATGGAAATCATCATAAATCCCTTTGTTTTTCTAAGGTTTTGTTATGAGAAGATCTAAAGGTCCCATTACATGTGTTTTGGGGTTCTAAGTGTTAGCAAAGCATGGACATGTTTGTTCTTGTTCTAGGTTTTTGATAAGAGCCTAGATTTCTTGAAGATAGGTTGATGGAAACCTAAGAGGCCTTATGAGATGAATAGAAAGCATGTTTGAGTTCAATAGAGTTCATAAGAGGTGGATTGAAAGATAATTTGAGTAGAAAGAGATTCTGAGATGCATTTGGAGTGGTTTTGGCGATGTTTATGGAGTATTGGGTTGATTTGGGTATCAACATATGAAAAATGGGAGAAAACACACATTCTAAATTTTTCGACATCTTAGGTACCTTGAACTGTACCCAGTCTGACCTCGAACGAACTTGTACCGGTACAGGTGCGGAATAGGTGCGGTACACCCTGCTCTATTTTGACCAGTATTCGTATTTTAGCCATAACTTGCTCATTTCTTATCCGATTTGAGTGATTCAAGTGGCTAATTAAACTATACTTCAAGGAGAATCAAACATCCAGAAATAGGCATTGTCAAATTCTGACTCTAAGTATCCCAGAAATTCACTCAAAGTGGGGCTATGTGCAAGCCAATTCCTGCATCAGTTTGATCATAGAGTAGTCCGAGTTGTTTAGAACATAACTCGAGTTTGTTCTCAATTGGGTGATTCTAGTTGGAGTAGAACCCTTAGCACCTTAGCTTTAAAGGAGTACAAATAAAAATGTCAAATATAGATCCAAGACACTGGAAAATGAGTATTACAAACTCTCCCTCGGGTAAATTGAGTAAATTGACTAGTTTGGCATGAAAATGCCATAACTTTTTAGTTTGGATGATCAATTGGAATGATTCAATTTCTAAAGTAAAATAGGTCGTTGAGGGGACGAGAACACACGAATGATGTGTAGATACATAAGCATCATACTGTAAGTATATGGAATGCCATATATAATAGGCATGAAACAAGAAAAGTATAGGAAATGCAAAATGTATAGATATGTTCATGAAGCATGTAGATATGTGATATGGAAAATGAAAATGGCGAAACATGAATATGAACATGAAAGGCAATTTTTCATGAACACATAATGTGGTTAAGTTATATATGATTATTATCACATATAACCAGAAAATGATAACAAATGATAGGAAATATATGAATGAATATACATGAATGAGTATATGAACGAGTATATGTAAATGAGTATATGAATGAGTATACGTGAATGAATATATGAATGAGTATACGTGAATGAGTATATGAATGAGTATACGTAAATGAGTATATGAATGAGTACACATGAATGAGTATACGTGAATGAATATATGAATAAGTATACATGAATGAGTATATGAATGAGTATACGTAAATGAGTATATGAATGAGTACACGTGAATGAGTATACGTGAATGAATATATGAATAAGTATACATGAATGAGTATACGTGAATGAGTATATGAATGAGTATATGAAATGAGTACGTGAATGAGTATATGAAATAAGTACATAGATTGAGTATATCTTTGAAAAGATAATACGAAAGTGAAATTGGAATTGAAATGTGAAATTTGAAAACCGAATGAATGTGGATGATAATAAAGACGGGATTCATTAAACGGAATCCATCATAAATGAATTAGTTTGATATATCCAGATGAACAGCAGCGGGATGCACAAATCGGCATCCGTCACGAAGGCTGCCCGAGATTGTTCAATGTCCGCCCGGCGGGATGCGCGATCGGCATCCGTTATGATGGCGTGGCATTGAAGAAATGTCGCGGTGGGATGCGCAATCGATCCGCCATGATGGGCGTGCGACATTTAATTGATACCACATGTCGGGGTGCACCAAACGGCATCCGTCATGATGGGAGACCGAATTGTAATAAGTAATACCACATGTCGGGGTGCAAAGCGACATCCGTCATGATGGGGCAATTGTAAAATGTGTAGGCACATTACCGAATGATAATAAAGGGGCGGGTTCACATTAAGCGGGTCGAGTCATAAATGTGAATTGAATAGTCAAAGTGAATTGACTAACATTGAGTGTTGGGATTTTTATGTATGCTTAAATCTCATAAATTGGTGTGAATTGAATTATTGCATTGAAAATGTATGTTTGTGATATGATAAAATGATTTGCAAAATGAAAGCATGTGAAAATGAATAGCGAGGGTATATGTGTGTATAAAATTGTTATTTTGTAAATGCATTTTGTTAAATGTAGATGTTATGGATCTTTTGAATTTGTAAGCGTTTATGGGATTGCCAAAGTGTTTCCTCGTAACTAAAAAGTCTAAAATGGAATAACAAACAAAATGTTTGAGAAGATAATTGAAAATGTCGGAGTAATAGGGCTCGAGCTTGGATTCACCAATAGAGATTGATCGAGGATTAGTCGCGACAAACTTGAAAATTTAATAAAACCAAACAAAATTTTGAAGATAATTGAAAATGTCGAGTAAACCGGGCTCCGGCTTGGATTCTGGGTTGGAGTCGAGATTAGTCCTTGTGACTGCACAAGAAAACGAAAATTTAATAAAACTAAACAAAATGTTTTGAAGATAATTGAAAATGTCGAATTAAGCGGGCTCGGCTTGGATTATCGCCGAGATTCGATCGGGATTTAGATTCAGCGACACTTTTGAAAGCGAATTTAATAAAACCAAACAAAATGTTTTGAGAAGATAATTGAAAATGTCGGAATGGCAGGACTCTGGCTTGGATCCATGCGAGATTCAGTCGAGGATTGGTCTAACACTTTGAAAATTTAATAAAACGATAATTAAATGAAATAAACGTGTATCAGTCTAATTTATTGTATGTATTTGATATGACTTTGATGTGTTCCGATTTTCCTTAGATGTATAAGTTTGTTTGAATATGATATGACATGACATACATGTAGAAGATATGAATTGAAACTTGTAAAAGACATGACACATAGATATCTGACAGATATGATATGGAATGCGAAAGGATAAAACCTACATGTATAATATGATATGAGTTAAGTCACATAAGAATAAACCGTTATGCATTAGGAAAGTAAATGTAAAAGATTGTGACGGCGGTGTGTGGTGAATTCTTTGTCTATATGTTCCCACTAAGCGTAAAGAAACTTAGCACGGTCATTCAATCCATGGAGTGGAAGGAGATAAAGAGAATGGGGACATTCCACACCGGCGGTACAGGCGTCTCGAGAGATAGGTGCTCACCGTATTCGCTATCTCGATGTTTTGTATTAGATATGTACATGTATAAGTATTTGTATAAGTAAATGGGACTTAGCATATGTGTATAGATTTTAATGGATACCACTCCGGTGGTAGTTCCTTTGTATATGTAAATGATTTTTGGTTACTACAAAAATTGTTTGTATACCCACAGGTATAAGTTCAGCTTTGAGAAAAAAAAAAAAACAAGTAAAGAGTCCCAGATATATGGTTTCGCACCCTGAAACCGGTTTGAATCCGCGACCGGGAATCGGGGCGTGATCGTTTGGGGTGTCACAATTCGTATTCGTGATTCTACTAAGAGTACGAAAGGTCGAGAGGACTTAATGAAGGCAGGTGATGAGAAATTTGCGAGTCAAATCTCGCTAATACTCTTATAATTCAATTCTCCACCTTGAGGCTCATTGGAGTCCGTGGTGTGTGTGGATCACATCATGTGCATGATGGACATTGCGGCTCAACTCAAGTCTTTTGGAAGTTGCCATGTCGGAGAGCTTCCTTTTCCATTACATCTTATTCACCCTTCCCCCTCAATACATCCCATTTAAGATCTCCTACAACACATAAGGAAAAGTGGTCAATAAGTGAACATTTGACCATATGTGTTTAAGAAGAAGAGTGACTTCTTATGGAGAAAGGGGAAAAGGTACACTTCAATCTTCTTGGAAGTAGCAAGAAGAAGAAAGGTAAGAACATGGGTAAAGGTAAGCTTGAGTCTACATCAGACATTAAGGAGTAGAAGATCCACGCACTGCTAAACCTATGGATCTCATTGTCAAGGAACACCAAAATGTCGAACAACTGATTAAGCGGCCAATTGAGCAGCAAGTTTCTCATGAAGAAGCAACACTAAGGAGATCTACCAGGGTCATGAATTTAATTATTCCTAGTGATTATGTAGTGTATTTACAAGAATCAGATTATAATGTTGGAGTTGAACATGATCTGGAAATGTTTTCAGAAGTCGTAAGTACTAAGGATTCTGACTTATGGTATGAAACAAGCTGAGATGGAATATATGTCCTGGTGAGTTTGGAATCTCGTCGAGTTGCCTATTGGTGTAAAATCTATTGGGTGTAAGTGGGTCTTCAAAACCAAGAAAGACTCGCTGGGAAACTTTGAGCTACATAAGGCAAGACTCGTTACCTAAGGGTTTACTCAAAGGGAAGGAATTGACTACATGTAGACTTTTTCTCCTCTATCAAGGAAAAATTCACTTCGAGTTATCATGGCTTTAGTAACTCATTTTTATTTCGAGCTATATCATATGGATGTGAAAACAACTATTCTTAATGATGATCTAGAGGAAGAGGTGTATATGAAACAACCTGAAGGATTCTCCTCTATTGAAAGTGAAGCGAACATGTGCAAACCCAATAAGCCCATATATGGTTTAACAAGCATCAGCGATTGTATCTTAAGTTCCATGAGGTGTCTTCCTTTGGCTTTGAAGATAATGTCATGGATAGTGTATATACCACAAGGTTAGTAAGTGATGTCATTATCTTGTTTATACATGGATGATATTTTGCTGGCTACAAATGAATTAGGTACTTTGCATGAGGTGAAGCAATTCCTCTCCAAAAACATTGATGTGAAAGATATGGGTGAGGCATCTTATGTCATTGGCATAAAGATCCATAGGGAAAAATCCTGAGGTTTTGGGTTTGTCTCAAGAAACCTATATCAAGAAGGTTTTAAAGAGATTCCGGATGGAAAATTGTTCACCTACTGCAACTCCCATCGTGAAGGATAACAGGTTCAGTTTAGACCAGTGCTCAAAGAACGACCTTGTGTTGGAGCATATGAGAGACATTCCATATGCTTCAGTCGTTGGAAGTCTCGTGTATGCACATGTTTGCACGAGATCGGACATTGCCTATGTTGTTGGAGTATTGGGTAGATATCAGAGTAATCCAGGGGTGGACCACTAGAAAGCTACAAAGAAGGTCATGAGATACCTTCAAGGAACAAGGGACCACATGCTGATGTACAAATGTGTCGATTACTTGGAGGTTACAGGCTATTCAAATGCTTACTTTGCTAGCTGTATGGACTCGAGAAAGTCCACTTCTGGATATATATTCATGCTAGCTAGTGGAGCCATATCTTGGAGGAGCATGAAGCAGACATTGACTTCTACTTCCACTACTAAGGCTGAGTTTGAGGCCACTACACATGGTGTTTAGCTGAGGAGTTTCATTATGGGCCTGAGAGTTGTTGAATCCATTCAAAGGTCGTTGAGATTATACTATGATAACATTGTTGTTGTATTTCTGGCTAAGAATGATAAGAGTGAGAGTCGAAGTAAGCACATTGACATAAAGTACTTAGCCATCAAGGAACGAGACAAAGAAAATAAAGTGGTCATTAAGAACGTGAGCACAGAGTTGATGATTGCAGATCCACTAACTAAAGGCATGCCACCAAAGCAATTCAGGGATCATGTAATTAATATGGGACTTTGGTCTAATATTATGTAATCATTTTATTACACATGCATTTTCAGTTATTATTAGAAACTCAATTCAGAGATGTTTCTCATAGTTTTCACATATTGTTTATTGTAGTTTGAGAAATGCCATTAAGTTTAACCCATAATAAACATATAGTTTATTCCTTAAGATTAAGGTTGTAATTAAAGACATTTATATTGTAATACATGAAGATAACTTTTCGCTTTCATAGGATTTGTCGATATGATTCATATGTTTGCTTCCTTATTAAGGTGAAATTGAATTTACAGGCCAAGTGGGAGAATGTTGGTTCATCTTCCTCAAACGGTTGTACTGTATAAGTGTGACCCATAAATTGCAATAAAATATATGAGATTTAATTCAATAAAGGTTTTGAAACTTAAATCTCTCTTTAATTCGTAACAGCTCATGGGAGTGATGTCGTTGGGTCACTAAGGTTAAATCTCTAAAAAATTTTCGGCACCATCATAGAGAGAGATTTTCAAGCACCAGAAGATCTCAGGCACTCCTTACATAGTCTTCCTTTAGACCATGGTTGGAGGTAAGATCTAAAAGCTTCTACATCCTTTTGATTTATGTGTAATTCGTTTATTTTTTGTGTAATCTCACAAAATGAAAATATCAATATATTTATATTATATTTGAAACTTGATAATATCAAAAATGAAAATCATATCATTTATTTTTAATAAAAAATTAAATTAGATTATATATATTTAAAAATCATATTAAATTAGTTTAAGAATATTTTAGATTTATTAAAAAATATATTTATATATTTATGACATCACCGATCCAACCACGGTTCAACCACCGGTTTGATCAATAAACCATGAACTAATAACTTTTCGGTTCGATAGCGAGTCCTAGTTTGCCAAAACATTCGATAAGATTTACAATTAGAATTATTTGAGAACTATTAATGGAACTCCTACTATAGTGGCTGTTAATTTCTCATAGTTAGGAAGCATATATTTCATTAAGGCTAATTAAGACCCAGAAATTCAAATAACCGAACTGGTCCATATGTTCCATATGTTTGGTTCTTAACGATGCCCAATTAATTCGGAGGTTATCTTGGAAACCTCTATATAAGGAACGTAATCATAACGCTCTTGGGGTCATTGCTGCTCACTCTTTACATTGAAGAATAGCACCATCATTCTTGAGGAGTCAGAGCACAGAAAGTCCATAGCGTACTCCTCCTTACTGCAATGTTTGGAGGTCAGATCTTTGTCTTCTGCCTTTAGTTTACAATAAAACGAATTTATCTAATATTTGGTATCATAGCCACGTATGGCATCTATCTCGCAATTTATTGGAAAATCTATTTTCAAATTTCCTTTTTTCCATATTTTCATGTTTTGTATATAGAGACTCTGAATAAAATATCTTTTTTTATTTTTAATAATTGTGCACATTAGGTGCATCGAATTTGGATTGTGTTCTTGTTAAATGATATCCAAAATATATGTTTTCCTTTCTAGTTATAGTTTGGATTAGGAATTTATTATTATAATTATAGTTTTTCCTATGAAAGTTTTCTATTTTAAGAGAAAAAAAAATTTGCTTGTCGATGTCGCTTGTTATTCTGGCGGTGCCAACGGTGGTGGCCTAATTGGCCGTGTACCCTTTTATGCCTCTAGTGGCCTGTTTGGGTATGTGCACTTTTGTACCCTATTTGGCCCCAAGGACATTATGGAACTAGAAAAATGGCCAAAAAAAAAAAAACATATAATTGATTTGAACCCCCAAACCTTTTACTTATTTTGTTCCCTCTCTGCTACTAGGCTAGAAGCCTATTTCTTTTTTATTTAATGTTGGTATCTTTTACCTACATATACTAGGGTTAAAATGTGTTATATTTATCAATTATTTGTTTGTATAATATTTATTTATTTATTGTGCATGTAACATTAATTGAATAATTTTCTTATTCTTCAAGTTGCTATATGTTAGGTGACCAATAAATTTTATTGATTAATAGTAGCATGTTGACCAATAAAATTTTATATTGAGGATGATCACTTTATAACATAACTATGATTAATTTAGGAAAAGATTTAGTTACAATTTTCTGATTAATTAGGATAAAATATTGGATTATAATTCTCAATTTACCCATCGGAATTGAGAATAGGAACATAGTCCAATAATTTTATCATAAGGAATAATAGGCTTAAACATAATTGCATGGGACTTTAGCCCATAGCCAAGTCTTATGTCTCTAGGTCATTCCCCAAATTCGTTAAACATATACATTTATAGGACTTTAACCCACAGGTAAGTCCTATGTCTAAATATTAATCTTCGTGTGTGTTACATTAGTTCACCTACATTAAGTTTATAGCCTCAAAACATTATTGATAATATTTTCTTTCTATGTCGTTACCCAATCTACAAACTACTATGATATTAAATTAGAAATTCCTAAATTTAAGGGAGATAACTATAAGGTCTAGATAGAGAGAAAGAGAGTCTTACTCCATTTAGGGTGTATGGACTTTGACTATGCTATAAGGAAGAATGAGCCACCGACTATCATAGCGACCAACACTCCAGATGTTGTGAGACTTTACAAACAGTGGGAGAGGTCCAATCGCCTCTCCATTATGTTCATAAAGACACACATATTTCTTTGGCATATGTGTCTCGATTAGAGAGCATGTCAAAGTCGAGGGGATCTACTAAAGGCGATAGATGAGAAATTTGTTAAATATGATCAATCCATTGCTAGCACTTTGATAATTCAGCTCTCGTCCTTAAGGTTTGCTGGAATTAGAGGATTACGTGATCATATCATCTGCATGATGTCCATTTCGACTCAATTGAGTGTTTGGAAGTATCCATGTCCGAGTCATTAATTTCTTGTTCACTACTTCTTGGGCACCTTACCCCCCCTCTCAGTCCATTCAAGTTCTTTGATAACACTCACAAGGATGAATGGTCAATTATTGAACTCTTGACCATGTGTGTGCAAGAGGAGGAGCGACTGCTTATGGAACAAGGGGAGAAAGTGTTTTTCACTATTCCTAGTAATCAAAGGAAGAATAAGCCTAAGAACAAGGGAAAGACAAGGTTCAACCCAAGGCAGACATCAAGAAGGAATCCACGTGTTTCTTTTGTAAAAAGAAAGGGCACATGAAGAAGTGCTACATGAAGCACAAAGTTTGGCTTGAAAAGAAAGATATTTCATTTTCTTTCATATGTTATGAATCAAATTTCATAAATGTTAATCATAACACTTGGTTGACTGACTCTAGTTCAACAATCCATGTTTCAAATACCTTGCAGGGTATGCAAAACCTCAGGAAGCCAGTAGGTCATGAGCAGTACATCCATTTAGGAAATAGGTCAAGCTCACATGTGGAAGCCATCGACACTTGCAGTTTGGAGTTTTTGAATGACTTTATTTTTTAATTGGAGAAGACCTTCTATGTTCCTAGTTTTTCTAGGAATTTAATTTCAATTTCGGCTCTTGTAACTTTTGGAATCTTCTGTAACTTTTTGGATACTTGTTTTAATTTTTTAATAAAATTATAAGTTATTGGGTACTCTGTGTGAGGGTCTCTATTTAGTAATTTGTAAGATAATAATTCTTATAACTCATTAAGTTTAAGTACTAAAATTAAAAGCAATGTTATAAATGAAGAATCGTCCTTATGATAGGTGTGAATCTTGTTACCATTTAAAGTATGATTTTCATGTGTTTTATGCAACATAAATACTAGATTTACTGCAATATTTTATAAAGAAGCTCTAATCCCCACAGCATGTTTTGAAGGATTAGAAGAAAAATGAAAACAAGTTTCTTTTATTTAAAGGTTAGAAGCAACAAGCTACCTCATAGTTAGTATGAATAAGTACTATTTATATGAGCTATGTATTCCTTGAAACTAGTTTTCTTGATTGCTTGTAAGAAGGATTCGTAACCCTCAAACTAACTAATCAATACCCTTGACCTGATTCTTGATCAAGCAAAGTGATAGAAGAAATCAAGTGAAGAGGAAGTTGTTGATCTACAACAGTTTGCTCATCGCAATGAAGTGGTTCACCACTATGAAGGAGTGCTTTGCTGCAGTGACTCAAGTCAGAAAGCTCCTTCCACCCGTACAGTAGCCTCGGGTTCCGCGACAATGAAGGGCGCTACTCGTCACGGTGGCGGTTCACCCTTTGCTGAAGGAAGGCTTGCCGCGGTGAAGCGAAGCAAGCAAAGATGAAGAAGCCTTGGGTTTGCAGCTGCCAGGCTTCTGCCGCTGTAGCAACAAAGAGGTTCACCACAGCGAAGCTATCTTTTACCGCAGCGAATGGAGCATAGATTAGAAGGTGACATGTGGCTTTGCCACAGCAGAAGAAACCATCTGCGAACGAGTTAGAGCGGTAAACTTCGATTTTAGGCCGCGAGGGTGGCCCGTTCCAAGACATATAAATAGTAGTTCTTTAGACTTGTTGAGGATTCTGATTTTGAGGGAGAATACCCTCCTTAGGGTTTTTCCTCTCTTCTTCTTGAACCAATTTAGGGTGTCTGATTTTGTTTATTCTTACTTTGAATTTGGTGTAATATTGAAGAATCCATCAACTAGAGGATCTCATTCAACCTTAGAGCCGATTTTGGAGCATTTCTCACCTCACATTCGTTTTGTTTCTCTAACTCTTACTCTCATCTCATCTCTTTCATTATTATGGATGTAATAGACATGATTTTGATAGATTTGTGGGTTGTAATGAGTAGCGAAACTTTCCTCTATGGTTGTTTGTTTAAATTGATGTTTGATTTATATATCTTTTATGATGATTTTGTGAATTCATGCTTGTGTGGATGCTAGTTGGTGTAGTTTTCAAGATTATTATGGTTTTAACTAATTAATCCATACTAAGAGTTGGGTCTTCAATCCCCATACTAGGGCATCCTAGGTGACTCTTGGATTACGCCCTAAAATCTGGTCCTGGGTTTCTTAAGGTATGTATTAGTTAATTGAAATACCAATTAACCTAATCAAAGAAGTCTAGGGAATCAGGAATGCCTAGTATTAGATGGATTTCATTAGGAGTAGCACCATCTCAACATTAAGTGAGGACCATGGACAGAGGTGATTGATCAGAAGTAATTAAATGGTCTATTGTATGGACCGAGAGGTGACCAATAGGATTCTCAAGGAAAGAATTGCCTTATAAAAGTATCTCATTTAATGACCTAGATGGATCGAAAGGAGAATAGGCAGTTGGTGTGAGAAATTGAAGAGAGACACGAAAGTGTAAACCTCATATCGTGTTCCTTGGACATGCATAAGTGTACGTTCACTCAATCAACGGTTAATGAATATAAACCATAAATGCACCAATGGAGACAATCAACCTTGGTATCTTTCCTTGAGTTATATCTCTGATATCCATTCCTTGTGAGTGGACATTGATCACACCCTATTTTGTTCTTTGTTGTTCTTATTTTAGATTAGAAAACATTCTCCCCAGTTATCGAGTTGCTCAAATAGTGAGCGACTCCGGTGGCGAGTGTAATCCTCGTAAGCACCTTCCTGTGGGATTGATACGTAGACTTTTGGTCCACTATATTACTTGTGCGACCCGTGCGCTTATAGAAATCATTACATGTTTTTGGCGCGGGTTGCGAGACGATTTAGTGTTTAGTTGATATTTTGGCAAAGAAGTTGCTAATTTGACAAAATTCCTATTTTCTTTTGTTTCTAATTTAGTTTGTATACTCCTTTTTTCTTTTTTCTTTTTTTTCTTTTTGTATTTTCCTCTGGGGTGCTAAGCATAATGCCAAACAAAGAGATAAATGAGCTCTTTTACACCCTCTGAGAAATTTTCTTCTCGAGCAACCGAATAGTACCTACATGGGAAGATATTGTGCTAAAGGCAACACAAACTCTGAACCAACAAGCCTATAATTTTGAAAAAGGGAATCCTTTCAAACTGCTGTCTGGGTTCTTCTCCAAACCCTACTACATGTAAGCTACTATCGGTCGGGTTGGGGGCCTGAGACAATTTCTCTTATAATGTCAATTATGCAAAGTCAAGGAAGTTCAAGTTCTATAATCAGGAAGCGATTAGGAAACCATCTAATGAAGAGCTATTCCTTGCATTGAAGGAAGAAATTAAAAGAGATAATGAGGCTCTACCAATACGGTTGCCAATTATGGAAACCAAGATGGGCACCAACATGATAACCAACATTGGCACCAATTCGAAAAATCTCAATCGAGAAATGTATGTTATCATGGAAGGAATGGTAATACAAGCTCAGGAATTAGATAAAAAAATTAAGGGAACAATCTTCAAAACTCCAGTGACATAAGAATGACATACGGGAGTGTGAAAGCATATCTTTGAGCCTTGAAAATGAACTTTCGGACCCAACATTGGATGAGGACAAGAACACAATAGAATGTGACAAAATGCCTTTGGTCCTTAAGGGAGAATTTCAAGACCCGACATTTGCTGAGAAGAATGAGCTTGCTATTGACGAAGAGCTATTATTGAAGAGAAGCAAGTTGAAGAAACATCTGGAGCTAAGTGATTTTTTTGTTGGGGTTGAAGACTTCAATTTCCCCATAGAGTCTTTGACTTTTGGCATGGATCAGGACCGACAAGTCTCATTTACAAAAAAGCCTTCCATTGCCACAAGTTGTGGATACATGCTGAACATGAGGAAATGACACTCCTTGTTGGTGAGGAAAAAAATGAAGTTTGACCTCCATCAAAGCATACCACTAATGGATGAAGAAACGAGGGCATGCATGAAGATTGAGAGTTCATTTGCGCTCATTAAGGAGCAAGCACTTATAATCCTTCAAGAGCACACTCTTGAAGGATACAAATTGAGCCAACTCTTTTCCCACCAAAGAGTTGGTATTTGAGCTTTTATCGCCTATTCCGGAGATGGAGAAGTTCATCCTCATAAGTGATGAGGATGAAGAGGGATTATTGGCCATGATGGATGAAGGGCCAAAGCAAAGCTCTCGGACTTCCACAATGAGTCTAGCTAGACTCTAAAAACGGAGCAGCTCTTGGGAGGTACCCCAAGCAAAAATAAGGATTTTTATCCATTTAGTAATTTAAGTTTTTTTTTTTAGTTATTTTTAGCATGTGTTGCATGTTGATTTTATTTTAAGTATTTATTTGGTTTTCTTTTCGAGGACGTGGAAGTTTGATTCTTATTGGGGAGTTTCATCAAGGACCCACCTCAGCGAGCGATGATGGGAGTTCTCTATTCCTAATCTTTCATATTTAATACATTAGCAGGGACAATGCATATTTTAAGTTTGGGGTATTGGGGGGTGTCATTTGTTTAAATTTCCAACGACTAAACATCCTGATTTTAGTGTTTTCTTTTGTTGCTTATGTGTTTTAGTTGCTTGTATATGTTTTCGGTTTTTTAGATTAAAATTTTCATTTTTAGTGTGTTTTGTTTTTTAGTTGAGCTTATTTTGGGATTAATTATGATGTCTATGATGAATAATGAATGAATTTTCTTTTACATGAAGAAAATAAGAGATATTTGAACTTGAAGCATAATGGTTTGACCTTGTAGTTGACTATTTAGACTAAAGTTCTTATCAATTTGAGCACAAGTCATGTACTCTTGATAGTCAATTTTGCTTGGTTTAGAGAAGAATTAGGTGAATATCATTCTAAGTGATCTCTAAAGATTCTAGAACTTGTTCAATTATCACTTGAGGCGATCCTTAGACCAAGACAATTAGGAAATGATTTAGGCCATCCTTGGACCAGTTGAGCCTTTCTAACTAACCTTTTTATGCATATATCCATAGTCACCAAAATTGAGTCATATTAGCCATTTTCTTTCAAGAAAAGCCAAGAATTAGCCCTTTTAACCTTTGTGTTGAAGGCCCTTCAGTCAAAATCCCATGTTTACCCTAACATGTAAGTTTCAATGTTATATCTTGTGAATACATGTAGTGTGAATTAAGAGTTTGTTGAATTGGGTATGCTTTGAATGGAAATCAAAAGGAGTTTCAAGGATAGAAAAAGAAATTAAAAGGGAGAGAAAAAGAAAGAAAAGAAAGAATAAAGTAGGGAGGAGTAAGATTGGCCTCATACCCTAAGGCTAACTAGTCTAGGAGTTACTAACCTAAAGCTTGTTACATGGGGTAGGTAGAAAGCTTAAAGGGGTTGAACATTGCACTACTCTGTGCCTTGTAATATGAAAAGTAAAGCTCTTGGTATTCTTGTTAAAATGGTGAAAATCATGCAAGTTTGAGGGAGCTATGAGATAAAAAGAAGCAATAAGTTAAGTTTGGGGGAAAGCTTGGAGGCCTATTAAAAGAAGGAAATATGCAAAATGATGAACAATTAGTGGACAAAAAGAGAATGTGTATGTTTTTGGGTAAACTAAAGCCTAAATGATCTATTTAACTACCCTTACCTAAGCCATACACTCTAAGCTATATAAAGACCTAATTGATCCTAAGAGTTGTGTATAGCATACATTAGGTGAAGTGAAATATGCCCAACAAGCATATGGAGTCTTACACTCACCATGTGAGTGAGAGATCCCCATTCCACTTATGATCCATCTAAAATTCCCATCAAAACTCGATGAAGTAGAGAGGGGAAGACTACACACACACATGAGAACTTTGGTTTAGATTGTTCAACTCATGGCCAATCTATTATTTTGAAAGAAAAGGCTATCTCGAAGTTTCTTTATATTTGTATGAAGGTTAGATCCTTGAGGCAACTGTTATATATTATCTAATTTCATGCTCGACATGTTTGTTAGTTTTGAATAAGGAATAGGTAGTTTCTTTAGTTGACTACTAGCAAAATGTTAAGTTTGGGGGTAGTTGATAGGTGTGAACCTTGTTAGCGTTTATAGTATGATTTTCATGTGTTTTATGCAACATAAATGAGTAGATTCCTGATATCTTATAAGAAAACTCTAATCCCCATTTGCTTATGTTTTGTAAGTTGGAAAAGGAAAATCAAGCGAAGTGATAGAAGAAATCAAGTAAAGGAAGTTCTTTGATGTAGTAGTTTTCTTACCGCGGTGAAGAGGTTCGCCACTACGGAGGAGCGCTTCACCATAGTGAAGCTCAAGTCAAGAAATACAGTATCCTTGGGTTTGCCGCAGCAAAAGAATATGCTCGCCGCGGTGAAGTAGTTACTTTCACTCTGAAGGAAACACTTCCAATGCGGCGAAGCCCAATGACAAAGATGAAACCTTGGGTTCACCGCGGCAAGAGGTTCGCCACCGGGGAAGAGGGTTTACGCCACAGCGAGCAGGAGCATAAGATCATAAGGGTGACACGTGGCCCCATTGCGGTGCAAAGCAGACGGGCTAGAGCATGAGCTTCGATTTTGAGCCACGTCCGTGTGGCCCGTTTTCCAAGGCATATAAATAGTAGTTCTTGGGCTGTAGGGGTTCGATTTTAAGGAGACTACCCTCCTTAGGGTTTTTCCTCTCTTCTTCTTGAACCAATTTAGGGTTTGTGATTTTGTTGATTCTTACTTTGGATTTGTTGTAATATTGAAGAATCCATCAACTAGAGGATCTCATTCAACCTTGGAGCTGAGTTTGGAGCATTTCTCATCTCATATTCATTTTGTATCTCTAACTCTTACTCTTATCTCATTTCTTTCATTATTATGGATGTAATAGACATGATTTTGATAGATTTGTAGGTTGTTAAGAGTAGCTAAACTTTCCTCTATGGTTGATTGTTTAAATTGATGTGTGATTTATATATCTTTTATGATGATTTTGTGAATTCATGTTTGTGTGGATGTTAGTTGGTGTAGTTCTTAGGATTATTACGGTTTTAACTAATTAATCCATATTGAGAGTTGGGTCTTCGATCCCCATACTAGGGCATCCTTAGTGACACTTGGATTACGCCCTAAACTCTAGTCCAGAGTCTCTTAAGGTATGAATTAGTTAATTGAAATACTAACTAACCTAATCAAAGAAGTCTAGGGAATCAGGAATGCCTAGTACTAGATGGATTTCATTAGGAGTAGCAACATCTCAGCATTATGTGATGATTGTATGGACTGAGAGATGATCAATCCAAGCGTAGTCAATTAGTCTATTGTATGAACGAGAGTGACCAAGTAGATTTCCAAGGAAAGGCATAAAAAGTATCACATTTAATGACCTAGATGGATCGAAAGGAGAATAGGGAGTTGGTGTGAGAAATTAAGGGGAGACACGAAAGTGTAAACCTCATATCGTGTTCCTTGGACATGCATAAGTGTACGTTCACTCAATCAACGGTTAATGAATATAAACCATAAATGCATCAATGGAGACAATTAACCCTAGTATCTTTCCTTGAGTTATATCTCCAATATTATACCATTCCTTGTGAGTGGACATTGATCACACTCTGTTTTGTTTTGCCATATTTTGTTCTTATTTTAGATTAGAAAACATTCTCCCCAAGTCATCGAGTCGCTCAAATAGTGAATGACTCTAGTAGTCGGGGTACTCAATCCTCGCTAAAACCACACCTTCCCTGTGGGATCAATATCTGGACTTTTGGTCTACTATATTAGTTGTATGACCCGTGTGCTTACGGAAATCGTTACACCTTATTATGGCATTGGAGATCATCACACTTCTCTATTCAGAGGATTAAAAGGTTAGTGAATGAAGGGGTACTCAATGCCTTGGACTTTACTGACTTTGAGACATGTTTGGATTGCATTAAGGGAAAGCAAACCAATAAGTCAAAAAAAGGTGCAACAAGGAGTAAACATTTGTTAGAAATCATTCATACAGACACTTGTTGTCCTGATATGGATGGTAGTGATCCAAAATACTTCATCATCTTCAATAATGACTACTCACGTTACATGCATATCTAGATGCTTCATTCTAAGGACGAAGCATTGGAAACCTATAAGGTATTCAATGCCGAAGTAGAGAAGCAATACAAGAAGCAAATAATGGTAGTGAGGTCATATAGAGGTGGAGAGTACTATGGTAGGTACATTGAGAATGGGCAAGCACCAGGTCCATTTGCTAGGTTTCTTCAAGAGCATGGGATTGTTGCCCAATACACCATGTTTGGTTCTCCGGAAAAAAATGGTGTGGCAAAAAGAAGAAATTAAACCTTAATGGACATGGCAAGGAGTATAAGAAGTAAGATTAATCGTCCTCAATTCTTGTGGATTGAGGCACTAAAGACAGCAATGTGTATAATTAATCGGGGTCTAACTAAGGTTGTCCAAAAGACGTCATTTGAGTTATTCAAAGGTTGGAAACCCGGTTTGCAACATATAGGCATATGGGGATGCCGACTTGAAGTAAGGATTTATAATCCACAAGAAAAGAAACTAAACCCAAGGACTATTAGTGGGCATTTCATTGGATATAATGAAAAATCCAAGGGCTATAGATTTTATTGTCCTTCTCGCACCACTAGGATTGTGGAAGTCAAGAAATGAAGTTTCTTCATAATGACTTAATCGATGGAATTGGTCAAATTCTATTTACACATTGTGTGAAAAGAATCCTAAGTAAAGGTGGACCTGCAAGTTCATTCATATCTTGACCTTCATACATACCCCTGAGGTAGAAACGGGTATAACCAGTCACTGAGAATCCACAAACTTTTGAACCTGTAGATCACGCTGTCAAGGAACAACAAAACATTGAGCAACCGATTGAGCATCTGGTTGCACAAGAAGTTCCCCATGATGAAACAACATTAAGGAGATCTACTAGGTTTAGAAATTCAATTATTCCCTATATTGATTATATGTGTACTAGAGACTCAGTTCTGATATTGGAGCTAAACATGATCCGAAAACCTTTTCAGATGCCATAAGTTCTAAGGAATCGGACTTATGGTATAATGCCATGAAAGATGAAATGGACTCTATGGCATCTAATTGAGTATGGGATCTCGTTGAGTTGCCTTATGGTGTATAAATCATTAGGTGCAAGTGGGTCTTTAAGACAAAGAAAGATTCACAGGGCAACATTGAGAGACATAAAGCAAGACCCATGTTCAAAGGGAAGGAATCGACTACACGGAGACCTTTTCTCCTGTATCAAGGAAAGATTCTCTTCGGGTTATTATGGCATTAGTAACTCATTTTGACTTAGAGATGCATCAGATGGATATGAAAATGGCTTTCCTTAATGGTGAGCTAGAGGAAGAGGTTTACATGAAACAACCTGAAGGATTCTCCTTGAGTGTTGGTGATCATTTGGCTTTCAAACTTAATAAATCCATTTATGGTTTAAAACAAGCGTCCCATCAATGGTATTTGAAATTCCCGTGGAGTCATCACTTATTCGATTTTGAAGAGAATGTCATGGATCATTATATATACCAGAAGGTGAGTGAGAGTAAGATCTGTTTTCTTGCTTTAAACGTGGATGATATTTTGTTAGCAACAAAAAATAAGGGATTACTATGTGAGGTGAAACAATTCCTCTCAAAGAACTTTAATATGAAGAATATGGGTGAGGCATCTTATGCCATTGCGCACCACTTTGCCTTTGGAATAAAGATCCATCGAGAAAGATCTCTTGACATTCTAGGTTAGTCTTAAGAGACCTATATCAACAAAGTTTTAGAGAGATTTCGGATGAAAGATTGTTCACCAAGCCCAGCATCCATCGTAATGGGTGACAGGTTCAGTTGGGACCAGTGCTTGAAGAACGATTTTGAGCGGGAACAAATGAAGAACATTCCATATGCTTCAACTGTAGGAAGCCTTATGTATGTTCAGGTGTGCATCAGACCTAACATTGCATATGTTGTTGGAGTGTTAGGCGGTTATTAGAGTAATCCAGGTATTAACCATTGGAAAATGCAAAGAAAGGTCTTGGGAAGGGGGCTGTACCTTGGGGGTACAAGAACTATGTGTTGGGGTGTTCGAACATCGGAATGCTTAGGTGATTGGCTACTCTAAATTGATTTCATTGGCTGCTTGGACTCCAGAAAGTATACTTCAGGTTATGTATTTATGCTAACCAATGGAGTCGTGCCTTGGAGAAGCATGAAGCAGACATTGACTGCTACTTCCACTATGGAGGCTGATTTGTATACCTTGTTTTAAAGCCCCACCTCGCCTTGGTGGTTGCAAGTTGATTGCAGCTGAGTTGTTGATTCATTGAGAGACCATTGATCATCTTTGTGACAACTTAGCTCTGATTTTTGGCTAAAATATCAGATTAAATCGAGTAAACATATCGACATCAAATGCTTAGTCATCAGGGAGCGTGTTAAAGAAAGAAGTGGTCATTGAACACGTTATGTGAGTTGATGATAGCAGATCCTTTTACTAAAAGGCATCCCACCAAGTTTAGGGATCATGTAATCGGTATCGTTCGAGTCCATGATGTAATCTCATATTGTCGTACATTTATTGATAATGTGAAGCTCTTATTCAATTGATGTTTCTCATATAGTTGTGCACACTTCACTTATTGTGATAGAGAAATATCATTAAGTTTTTTACCAGATGAAACATATGATTTATTCATAAGGTTAGGCTAGTGTTACGGGATAAATATATTTATAATACATGGATGATAATATTCTCTATTAAAGGACCTATCGCCATGATTCATATATTTATTTCTTGATTTGGATGGACATCGAGAAGTATGGACCAAGTGAGAGAGTGTTAATTTTCCATCCGTTAGGAGCGTTTCTTTCATTAAGGCTAATTAAGAAAGAAGTTAAAAGCTTCAAAAGTGGTCCATATGTTCCTCTACGTTGGTTGTACGTAGCTTAATTAATTATATAACGAATTAAGCTAGTGGGGTTGCATGAGTGACCTAATATAAGGAACGTAATTTTACCGCTCTTAGAGTCACTGTTGCTCACTCTTTACATCGGAGAATAGCACCATCGTTCTTGAGGAGTCATAGCATAGAAAGTCTAGAATGTCCTCTTTCTTACTGCAATGGTTGGAGAATTCGGATCTTTGCCTTCCCGCCTTTGGTTTCTGATAAAATGGTTATCCTGTGGCTCACTCTCATTAGTTTTTCCGAATAATGACAATCTTGAGCAAAAGAAATTCCATTTTTGACAATCTTGAGGTATCTTGGCTTCCAACCTTTTCTCAATAACTAAATAACAGTACAAGGCCGATTCTAGATCTTGAAATTCCCACCCTTGGAGTCTTTGCTAAAGACAAACCAAAACGCATCCTTTTATCACAATTATGGGTTTCAGTAATGAAAGTGATAGAAAAATTAATCTGTCGAGAAGAAAAAACACTAATAACACTTTATATAATAGACTCTTTTAGAGTACTAAAGCACTCACAAACTCTTGAAGAAGTAAGAAGAGAGAGAAAGAAAATACAAGAAGGCTCAAACAAGTTCTTGGAACTTTGCCCAAGACTTTATTTCTTCCTCTCTCAAGAAATATTTAGGGAAGTAAGATGGAAATAGCCTTGGGATTGATCAAGCTTTTACTTTTCTGCATAAGATTTCAAAAGAAGAAAAGTCACTCTTATATATAACACTCTTAGGGTTTAAAATCTGATTACAAAGAGAAGAAGACTTCTTGCCTTCCTTAACCTTTTGAGATTGTAACATCGTAAAACATAAATATATGTTTAATTCACGTAAACATATATTTAAGCTCAAATATTACAAACTTATGATCTTTAATAAATCTCATAAGTTTTGTATTTCAATCTAATCTTTATTCATATGTTAATGCTCATATTAAACATATATAAATGTTAAAAACTTATGGTCTTCTCCAGCCTATAAGTTTTGTAACGTTTCATAAGTTTAATCCACCCATTAAACATGATTTATTCTAAATGTTAATCTTATAGTATAACTCTTTTTACACTTAAAATATCATAAAAAGTAAAATTCTTTTTATACTTATTTTTAATAACAATATGAAAATATACTTGAAGAATATTGGTCGAGAGAGAAAAAGAGTGGCAAAGAAAGAGAGGAAAGTGGAAGTTCTCATTGGTTACCGAGTATGCGAGTCTCAGTTTATACAACCGGATCACGTGTAAAAGAAGCCTAGCTGAACTAATCATACGCCTTAAGTATTAATTATAATGATTAAGCACTAATGGTATCCAACTACTAACTAATCCCTAACTGACTACGGATTCTCTAAAACCTTTACGTTAACCGATTTCTCTCAGATTTTGTTCAAATTTTCAACCATCTGAAGTATTTTGGCGGTCGAAAAACCCGGAAACTTTTCTGATTACTTCACGAAAGTGTCTCCAATGCTCCATGATGAATGAAGACAATGGCAATGATTTCTAGATTGTATATTCGAAAAATCCAAATCCCACTTTGCAAATAGGTTTGAGTTTTTATTATGGAACACAAATTTTGATAGAAAATTCTAAAAATGGATGAATTAGGGGCATCTGAAGGACCATGACTACATGATGAGTTTCATAGGGTTTTAAAAGAAAGTGACATAAGAAGAGTGACTAGTATGAAAGGTTCCATAGTGTATGTCGGAAAAATGATTTTCGGACAAATGGGAAGGCGACTAAGAAGGCAAGGACTAAAGAGAGACGGCCTAATTTATATGGGTCTGCTCCATCTTCCTAACAAATTGGCCGTTAAGGCAATATCATGAACATAACTACAGAAATTAGTATCAAAGTAATGGACATCATTTGCCTATAAAAGCGTGCTCTTCTAACATGAGTGAGCACTCGGGTAACATCGCATCTGATGGCGCCCAGTTAGTAATCTGTTTATGAATGCTCTCTATTGTAATGCTCATTACGGCACGGGGTTCGATGCTGGTGGAATTTCCATCTCTTTGGGTCCAAATGGAAAATGAAGGAACCTGGAAGAGACTTGTGCCACAGGGAACTACGATTTTGTGAACATAGCCTTTCCTAGCAAGTTTTGGCAATGGAAAGGAACTCGATGATCAACCTTCTTTGGTCATTGTGATCATCTGATGCTTGGTACGCTTGGCTTAAGCTCAGACATTAGTTCATGTCAAGCAAAAGGCATCAAGGTGATGCTCTCCATTGGAGGAGGAGCAGGTGGCTACTACCTTGCCTCTAAGGACGATGCTAGGCAAGTCGCGATTTACCTCTGGAACACTTAACTTCCTTGAAGCGATCGTCTTCTCGTCCGCTCGGTGCGAGTTTGTTTTGGATGGAATTGACGCTGATATTGAAGGTGGAACAAACCAACATTGGACGATCTCGCCCGGATACCTTTACGGATCTGACAAGAAAGAGCAAGAGGTGTATAGCTTGACTCCCAATGTCCATTCCACGATGCTTTGGTTGGATAGGGTGCCCGCCGGGGCGGCCTTTTGACTATGTTTGGGTTCAATTCTACAACAACCCGCCTTGCCCGGTACACTTGGGAATGTTGGAAACCTTGATGCATGGAAGACGTGGACTTCAGATATCCAGGCCTCGAATCTTCTAGGCTTGCTGCGACTCAGCGGCGGCGAGTAGCTTCATTCAGTAAGATGATCTCAAATCTGAAGGAATCACACAGCGGAAGCCAGGAATCGCACAGTTAAATACAGTGTATGATAGATATCTTTTCATCACCCATTACTAACCTGTAGTAGTGCAGAAAATCTCTTCTAGAATCCACAGGACCTTCCAAGCTATTCTCTACGTGACAGATCTGCGTGTGGGCGCACCTGATCATAAAAGAAACAAGATCTGAAAAACACTCTGAAACCTTTCGGTTTCTGTTTCTCTCTGGTGTTTCATAAACACAGGCTAATAAATTTCTTAACACACAGAGCTAGGAAGCGGTGTATTTATAGGCGCTAACTAGCCCCATTAGGGTTTTATAACACCTTGGAGAAAACTTTATAACACCTTGGGCTGATAAAATGGGCTCAATCTTGTATCTTAATAAACTCAGTTTAATGGGAACACGTCGTGTGAAATTTAGCTTGGGGATCACATGGCGTATCAATTAAGGCTCTTGATCAACGGTCTAGATTGCTTCTGGAGCATAAATCCAACAATCTCCCACTTGCTTAGAAGCAAGTCTGGGACCGTAATCTTATCCGAGGCTACTCCACTAAAAACCCAGATGTGAATTCCAAAATTAATAATGTTTTATATTAAATGTATTTTCCTTTTGTAAAATATCAATAATTAATTGAAGTAATTTTTTACGTAAATCAACTAATTATTTTATTCTCTTGACTTATCAGTTTCTCTAACGGATCCCATGCAGGCAGGTGACTTTCAATATCCAGTACGAAACATGTCAAAGAGGATATTTCATCTAAATTTCATTTTGTATATTTGTAAATACTTAAATAATCAAAATACCATAATCCCAAAATTATCAAGATATTGGTCGTTTAAAATAGGCCTCACTTATTGATAACTCAAAGAACCATAGTAACTTAATTATCTATTTATAATATACTCAGGATTAAGAAAAATAACATATCTAATATCGCCTGAGATTTAAATCCTTTCACAGAAATTTATCCTTGATTAAATCTCTTCGATCCTTTCAGAATGACCATAATTCATTCCAATATTTTATAATAACCAAGACTGATCATTTCATAAAATATTGCGGTCTAAATAAAGTGCTAACTTTATTTAATAAGCGTGAGACAATTCATTAATTATGAGGAACATTTTTGTGATCATGTAGCAATGGACGTATCCATATGATCATATACTACATAATTAATCTGGACCTTATGCGTAAAATATAATGTGCAAAAAAAACTTCATTTTATTATATCAGAAAATGAAATTACAACTTGTCTTGCTCCTAGAGCACAAATGTAACCAACTCCCACTCGCTCTAAAGTAAGCCTAGGACCCTCTTAAGACCCATACAATTTACATGCTTCTCAAACACACGTTCAGGAAGAGACTTAGTAAAAGTCTGCTAGGTTCTCCTATTTTAGTAACCACTTTGTATCTCCTCTATCAATGAAATCCGCAGTCAAGTGGTACTTTTCTTAATATGTGTTTACGCCCTTTTTGTGAGACCTTGGTTCTTTGGAACAGTCTTTCACATTTGCTTGTTATCCAATTAGGGTAATGGGCGATCACGCACCTTGGTATACATGAGTCTGAATTTCTTGCCCTCTGACTTCCTTTGCGACCGGATCTTTGACCACATGTCGGCTTCAGGTCGTGGGTCGGCAACACAAGTCTGTTTAACACTCCTCCAACAAATGGCTCCCCCATTTAGGGTAAACACATATCTTGATGTTGATTTACTTGAGTCAATATCATGAAATCGATTAAGGTATAATAGTGTTTCGGGCTCCCAGATAAACCAACATAAATCCCTCAGTTCTCTTCAGAAATCACTTGAGTATATGTTTCAACTGTATCAGTGTTCTCTCAGGATCTGATTAGTACAGAGAAACACTACTCCTTGCTGCATGAATCATCGGCTGGTACATAGCACAGCATACATGGGACTATGATGCGAAACATAGGTTTCTCATGAGTTCTTCTCTTAGAGTTTTTGATTATACTTAGAAAGTGAATTCATGTCTGAAGGGTAGAAGTCCTTTGAATTTTCCATGCCAAACCCTGGTCACTATTTTATCAAATAGTAGGAGGCTTGGGATCATTCTTATTCTTCCGGTCTGTAAAGGGTTTGAGTTCTAGAATAGTTAACTACCAGTCCTTCCATATCAAGCTAACTTTTAAGGCTAAACCGCCACTACGTCTGATACAGTACTTTCTGCTGTTTCCATTATGAATATCATCTCTGTAAATACCAAAGATTCACTATTGTAGATTTTCTTATACACATTGGTTCATGGACTTTTTCTAAAATCATATGTTTGGTAACAGTCAAACACAGTATTCCATGACTGGATGCTTGTAGCCCATAAATAGACACAGCCTGCAACTTTGACCAATGTGTTCTTGACCTAGACTACTAGACCCTTTGGTTCTTTTATAGATATTCTTCCAGCTCTCCATTTAGAAAAGCTATTTTGGCATCCATTTTTCCAAATCTAATCGGAGAAATTTGTAATGACTAGAGAATCGGACGATTAACATATTCCTGCAGCGAAAAATTTCATGTAATCTATACCTCTTGCGAGTTGTAACCTTTTGCCACCAATCTAGCTTTGAAGGTTTCAACCTTCCCATCTTCAGTCACTCTCTTTCTACAGTAGATCACCCACGCCCAATTAGTTTACCCTTTAGAGTCTTCTATAAGAGACCAAGCTGGAGTTAGAACCATGATTCATCACGATTCCATTGCCTTTTCCACTCTTGCACATCAACATCTCCAGTATATTGACATGTGGTAGTTGATCATCAGGATATCAAGCGACATTAAGTCTCTCTATTTCAAACATACCTTGCGATTGCGTGGTCCATTCACAGTTTGTTGCATTGGTTTGTTGTCCGTATGCGAAGGATCGAGTTTTGCGGGTTGGTGGATTACCGTCTCTTCATTATGTTCTTGTTCTTGAGTTTCTTGAATTTGGTCATAGTTGTTTCTGTGTTTGTTCACCTTGAATTTACATTTTGTATTTCCACTCTTTGAACTTATCCCATTGATAGGAAGCAGGTGAAATCTGAGTTTATTAGTGCTGGATCTGTGGTACGAGTTCTACGCTCTTAAAACCACACTTATCTTAGTTTAAGTGTTCATATAATCTCTTCTAGAAAATTGTGTGAGTATATCTTATCACCTTCTTTTCCTTGGTTATAGAATATTCACACTCTGTTCCATAGACAACCAATAAACATACACATTGTTGAGATTCAACTTTGTTATTCTGCCAAGGCGTGTCTTTGGGCACCCCAATCCTAATATGGTTCAAGCTGATAGCCCTTTTCATAATGTGAGGTCAGTATTTTGAAGCAGTTTAGTGGACTAATTGTATGTAGTAAACATTTCTAGGCATATCCCGAGCGATTGGGTAATGATGGAATAATGAGCATCAGGCCTGCCATAGTAAGGGTTCTATTCTCTCCTTCAGAGCCATTTATGGCGTTCAGGTGATATTTGAGATAATATCCCCTCTTGACCCAGTGACAGACACCTCGAACCGTATTCTGCCTCAAATTGATTGGCTGTGATATGGGCACCAGTGCTTTTTACGCCTCAATACCATACTCTGAGAATTATAAAGCTTTCAGACTTATAGTGCGTGGTGACTATAACATATCTTGATAGTCATGATCGTGTGATGATATATAGCCCTCGGGCTTGACGCTCATTCCCAGTTACATATATGGGTGTGTACCAATTCCAGCTGTATAATTAACCTGAAGATTTCGCCCCAGTAGAGGCCTCTTTGTCATTTGCAACTAAACATGATTCCTTCTGGTATGGGTTCAGATCAAGGAATTTAAATTCTCTACTAACAAATATGATTCTCACTGAATTAATATGACACAATCGTAAATACACATCATGAGTTTCTTGAAACCTTCTTTCTTGACCAAAGTATATCATCAGTATTTTCAATAGCATTAATACTATAGGACGAGTTAAAAATATAAACCATTTATCAACCGTAGGAACAAATGGCGTTATTACTCTTTAGCCCAGGCGAGAATTAAAGCACCTTTGTTAAACCATGTTCGCCTAAACATACTATGACCAAATTCCTCTTAAAATCGGGAACAAATAAATAGTCAGGCCAACATAAAGTCTTATTATTAAAACATAACTCCACCTTAGTCTCCTTTATGACTGGAGACATATTCCCCTTTTCCCAACTTAGAAAGCTTCTTTTTTAGCTTCCTTTCTTGAGTAGAACAGCACATTTGAATTGCAAAAGTAACAAGCATGGTTAGTGGCTCACGATCAATGATCCATTTATCATTATAAGAATTCTCCTAAACAAGCCTCAACAACATTTATACATTACTAGTTTTGGGCAAATCTTGCTGGTGACCTTTAATCACTTGACACTTGCCTTTCGGCTTCTTCATTCTGATTAGGTTTGAAAATGGACCTTTCCTTCACTTCTTTTGTTCTTCTTTCCTTGGTTTCCCTTTGGGTTTGAAAGACTTTCAGCATGAGCTCGCATGCTTCACGAGAGACCTTTCAATATAAACTCGTGCATAAGTTAAGTAGGAGTAGCTTGGTTTTCTTTCCATATTATAATTCAATTTGAGGCTTGACCGAAAGCCTATTGGTGAGACTAGGATCAGATCAATCTTCATCTCTGATCCGACAGCTATCACCTCATGATCTTGATGTGCCCCATCATTTTTTTAAATGATGGTCAAGCGCATTTCCTCAATTCGTGCAATTTATTCATTCTTTATGGGCACTTGTCTATGATCTTGCTACTTTTAACCAAACATCCATCTGAGTCTGAATTATTCTAATACACTCTCAGGATCATTAATTTGCTTTCTGGGATGTTACTGTATTTGGCAAGAATCTCTTATTTGTATTTTGTTCTTGATAAATTGCTTCTTAGTTTCCTCTGAAGCATTACTTGATGGCTCTGGAGTTTCAAGGTTGTTTTGCAATGAATTTTATTCTCTCTCAGAAATCGAGGACAATGAATTGGACTTTCCATAGTTGTGAAAGTTCATATTTCCATCAATGGTTTTGACTCAAAATTGTGGCTAAGTTAAATGATGTCATTTTCACGAAAAGATTTAAAAAAAGCACATATAATATTAACAAGTAATCCATGGCAAAACATACAAATATATGAATCCTTAAACTACTTATTCTTAAATATTTATTATGACAATAATTAGTTTAAAGTTACAAATGCTTTGTTAGGCAAGACATTTGTAAAACTAGAAGCATGAACATAGTAAGAGGGCCGAATACCTGGGCAAAACCGTTTATAGCGTGTAATTGAATATTTATTAAATAATAATTATGTTTATTATAATGTAGTTCATATAATAAATTATATTTATTATAAATGGCAGTTCATATAATAAATTATATTTATTATAAAATGACATATTCTTTTATAATAAATTCTATTTATTATAATTTTACCTCATCAGAGATTTGCCATCGTTTCAATATTCTTTTGGAGAAAACTTAATAACATTAATGGAGCCTCAGTTAGGAGGTTATTAATATTATTATTAAAATTAGGATATAGCCAACCATTAATTTTAATTCCAAATTATCTTTAATAACTAAGTATTGTGACGTTAGGTGTCTGATCTTATTAAAGTACAGAAATTATTTTAGATCGAAATCCCAATAAAATCAGTATATAATAGTTGAGTTATCACATAACATTTATTATTGGACCTTAATGGAAGCCACTTGAGGTTTCAAATTAATTAAATTAATTTTTAACCTTTACTTAGTCTCAAATATTTTATTATAAATTAATTAATAATATTATCTAAACAAAACAAATATTATTATGCACATGTATCATCAAATGATGCAATTATAGCAAGCTTACCCTGTTCTAAAATGGCATGTTAAAGCGTATATCATATGTTCATATCATATAATTTAAACAATTATAAATACCGAATAAATTAATAGGCCATAATCCATGGTTTCTAGAAAAGAAAAATTACAAGCCCAATAGATTAAAAGCCAGAAGCATTCTCTAGCCAGTGCTTCTTGCTTTCTTCCAGGTCTTATATAGATCCATGGATAATGAAACTGAGATTAGAATGACTTTGCAGGGTTTTGACCCCGAAAAACACAAAGCTAGCATATAGCCCTCTATTGAATCAGGCATCAAAGCGGCTGCTGGTACATACAGAAGCTGGATTGCTGGAATTTTACAGGAGGTGAGGCACATCTGAGGAACCACCCACCAAAGTCTTCAATTCTGACCAGCACCATGGCGCCCCTTTTACATTTTTTTATAATAAGTACAATTTTATATAAAAAATTGAAAAAATAAATAAATAAATCAAAGGAAACTAATCTTATGATTAGCATAAATTACATCCCAAAAAAATATACAAGCAAAATATACCATGGATTAAAGCCAAAACCAAATCATTTCATTTCTAATATAAAAAATTATAAATAACATAAATAATAGAATCTGAGTCATATATATCTAATATACATCATATATACACTGACCAAATAATTATGGATTCAATCTATCACACACCGATTCAAGCAGTGCTCACATTGCAAGATTGAAGAGATCACACAGCGGAAGCCGAGATCACCACCAGTTAAATGGTGTGATGGATGTCTTTTCATCACCCATTACTAACTTTGTAGTAAAGATGCGAAAATCTCTTCTAGAATCCTGAAGACCTTCAGCTATTATCTACGTGACGGTCTGCGTGTTGAAACGCACCTGATCCTCAAAGAAACAAGATACGAAAAACCTCTGAAACTGCTTCGGTTCTGTTTCTCTCTCAGGTGTTTTCATAAACTTTTAGGCTAATAAATTTCTTAAAACCACAGGCTAAGAGCCAGGTGTATTTATAGGCGTAAACACTGAGCACCCATTAGGGTTCTGCTTCCTTGACTTTATAACACCTTGGGCCCCAGTAAATTGGCTCCATGTTGGTATCTTAATATCCATTAAATAGGCTCGTGTCTAATGAGCTAGCTTAGGATCCTATATTGTGTAATTAAGATGCTTGATCAACGGTGGGTGCTTGGGCACTCAAATCGACAAAATCAGCTGCCTTGACCATCAAGGGTTACGCAAGTATGGAGTATAATCTTTGTGGTCAAGTACTATGATGATCAGGCTGGATGCAGTTCTTCTATCGAGAAGCTGTGTACAGAACAAGGTTGATCTCTTGTTTCTTATCTGTTAATTCTTTACTTGTATTACACCACCATTTCATATATACAGATTTGTTCTTTCATTATATTGCCTCTATTTAAATATTTTCTCTGTTGAAATATTTTCTTTCCATATCTTTTAGCATTTATCATTTTCTGAAATACTAAGATTGATTACTCAATTGAAACACAGTGCTAGTGAAGAAAAAAAAGAATACAGGTTGCTCAGTAGCCTTGAAACCACAATTTCACTCATTCAAATACAACATAAGAAAGCTAATAAAAATTATTCTTGCATGGGGAATCAAATATGTGGAATTAAATAGTTAGAAATCATAGCATTCAAGCATGGTGTGCAGCTAGTCTACATGACTAAGATAATGTTCCTCAATTCAATACATATTATTATCTCTGATGAAACCATCTGTTACAGATAACCTGCATGTTTATGAAATTACAAGTTACAACCACCAATTACAGCATGAATTTATATTTACCTCCACAGGAAACAAAATAAACCTCTTTAAGAAGATTGGATGAATGCATGACAGTGCTCCTTCAATTGTATTTGAAAATCTTGGATGTGTTCTGGAATTCCCAATATAAAAAACTGTATTACAAATTACTTCAAAATTTTGAACAAGGATGATTGCTGTTACAAACAACAGCCAAAGTAGGACCCCAAAATCGATGAGGATGAAGAAGACACCAGCTGGCACAGTGATATTATCAATACAGGGTATCGGTGAACTATCTGCTTGTGAGGAATGAGGATTATCAAGGGAGCTGTGTAGAGATATTGTTGTTTACCATGTGTCATAATTTTATTGATGGAGTTTGTAGGAAGCATCTGACGCGGACATAGCTATGGAAGTGATACTGAAAATTACAACAAATTTCAAAAACTGGACACGGATACAGAAAAACATGGCATAATAAAATAATAAAAAAATAATTATCCTCACAAATATTATCATAAAAAACAATTAAATAAATATAAAACAAATATTCAAACATTGTTCCTTTTGATAATTAAGGGCTTACTTATAAGTAATACTAAAATAATTAGGATTATTAAATATGATAGTTTTGATAAATGTAATTAGTATATAATGACTAAAAAGTCATTTAATTAAAAGATTGTTTAATTTTGAGTCTCTCAATCTGTATAGTTGTGAAAAAAAAAAATCTGATTTTGAATATTTAATTTAATAATTGTCGTGTCAAAGTTCATGTTTAAATTTGATCAAATAAGAGTTTTGAATATTTGAATGAAATTTTCCATTGCAACCCCGATCTTCATTTGGTTTTGGCATTAAATATGATTTCTTTTGACAAACTAGGTATAATTTTCTTTACTTTATGTATTTTTGCTTAATTTAGTAATTTTAGACTTTTTAAAAATATTTTCATCCAATTTATATAATTTTTGCTCTACTAATATTTTTATAGAAATATCCTGTATCCCAGAAATAATGCCAAAGTAGAGAAAGAGTCAGTATTCTAAAATTATAGATTTTAGAGGTAAGTCAAATAAATTCAAAAGGTAATAGTTTTAGAATTAGAAGTCGAATCGTGTGTACTTTGTGAATATTAGCCCATAATTTTATAAAATAAAACCCAAAGAAAAAAAACTCATGAAATATATACAACGCATTAAACCTTTGACTATGTCTAATCAATAACACGCCATGGCGTAGTACCAAATACCATGCGTCAGAGCACATATCCACGTGTTAGACACAAACCTTTCACCACAACAAGCATGCATAGCTTCCTTGGTTTTATGAGAATGGCGATTAATTACGAATCAGTTATAAGATATCTTTATTATCAGGCCGACCAGTTATTAATAAAATAATAAAAGAAGCAGAATATTAGTGACAAACTGGACGTAATGAAGAATACCAAGCAAGAAGAATCAGATGAACAACATTTCATTTTCAAGCAAACTTCTCCATACAATACCTTGCATTCATAAACAATTATATGACACTGCTCTGGGTTGCTCCCAGATTATCTCAAAAACCCTTTGATTTTGTTCTCTCAAAATAAGAAAGGTAATTTGTCTGCCAAACACTGTAACACAAATCTTTCTTTCTATTCTCACAACCATTAAATGATCTGTTTTTTAAATCAAAATTTTATCTAAGCCAGTGCAGTAGTGTCCTTTCGAAAAATGAGAATACTGCTTAATTTCATGAGTCAAACTTTGGATTAAATCCATGCGTAACCAACAACAAAAGAAAATCGAAGGGTTGTTAATCCTGAATAACTTAGAGCAGAACATGGGTAAATCATTCTGACCATTTACAGGGAAAATCCCAATAGTTCTGTTTGTAGTAAAAGATGGCTTCTTATGGATGCATTTGAGGATTAATTTAGTCAAGCAGTGAAACTCCATAAGTATAAATTCACATAATGCTGTGTCCAAGGAGTAAGAAAATAAAATAGGCCATATTATTTGAGGTGAAAACGATTTTCTACATTCAATATGTCAACTACACTCATTGAGTTGAACAGACATTTTATAGTTATCTGTGAAAATCTAACCATGTGAACACCTGGTGATAATTTTACTAATAATAACTAACAAAGTGGCCCTCTAATCTTTTATATAGTCTATGAGAAGAAGACAGGGAAAAGGAAAAAGAAACTGAATATTTTGGGATTACCACAATAGGGATAGCAAAATGGACAAAAAAGAAAATAATTCCTAGATTAACCATAAAACCCTACGAAAAATCCAAATCTTCGGTAGAAAATTCAGTAAAATGGACGAATTAGGGGCATACAGAGGACAACAACTAGAAGACATTATGAATTTCTTACCAGCTAGCCTGCTGTCTGCTTGAATCCCCCGCTATTCATTGGTATCTAAAGAAAGTGACGAAAAGATAGGAAAGTTCTTTGTAACATAAGTCAGAAAAATGATTTTGAGGACAAATAAGGAGCAGCTATAAGAAAAGGACTAGAGACAGCTAATTTCATATCTGAATCTATTACTCTAACAAATTTATTCACTCAAACCATGATATCTTGAACATAACTACAGAAATTCATTGTCAGATATATCGACATCTGTGCCTATAAGCCATGCTCTCCCAACATGTTTCAGCACTCAGCTTCTGTTGACCACAGGCCTAGAAGACTGAAAAAACAGCATATAATGGCACTAGACAGTAATCTCTACATTTTTTGGTGCTCTCTCTGGTAATGCTAATCCTGGCAGAAGTTCTCATGCTGGTGGAGTGTATCTACTGAGTCAGAATGGAAATGGGGAACTCGGAAGGGCTGTACAAGGGAACTATGAGTTTGTGAACATAGCCTTTACAGCAAATTTGTAGCTTGGACATGTACAATGGCGTCAGCCTTGAGATCATTGCGTTCATGATGACTGCACTGGTAAGCTCAGACATTAAGTCGTGTCGGCACAGGCGTCAAGGTGATGCTCTCTATTGGAGGGAGGGAGCAGGGGGCTACTACGCGCACCAAGGAAGATGCTAGGCAAGTCCCTGCGATTTACCTTTGGAACAACTTCCTTGGGGCCCAGTCGTCTTCTGTCGCCCAGTTGGCTTTCATTTTTGGATGGAATTGACTTTGATGTTGAAGGAGGAACAAACCAACATTGGGACGATCTAGCCAAGCATACCTTCATGGATTAGCAAGAAAGGCAAGAAAGGTGTACTTAACTACAGCTCCTGATGCCATTCCTGGTGCTTTGGTTGGAGGTGCCCATAAGGCGACCTTTTTGATTATGTTTGGATTCAATTCTACAACAACCACCTTGCCAATACACTTCTGGGAATGTTGGCAAATCTTGAAGATGCATGGAGGGCGTGGAACTGAATCTCCACAGCCACCAAGATCTTCCTTGGGTTTGCCTGCAGCTCCTGATGCAGCGGGAAGTGGCTTCATTCAGTAGATGATCTCAAGTCCTTTGTTGTTCATCAAAGGGTTCTGCCAAGTATGGTGTTATGCTGTGGTCCAGTACTATAGTGATCAAACTGGGTACAGTTCTTCTATCAAAACTGTGCAGAACAAAACATTGATCTCTGTATCTTTTCTGTCAATTCCTCTACTTGTATTACACATATTTCTACATCTCTTATGATGTCCTTTTCCATGCATGTATATTTTCAGCTCTGTTGAATTATTTTCTTTCTCATATCTCTTGCATCTAATAAATCTCATTAAGCTCAACATAGAAAATGTGGATTCAGTGTACCTTAACCAACATCTAAGGACCCGAAGGAGGTTCTAATCACAGATATGAGCAGAACATGGACCATGCTTACCATCATTTAGAAAATCAATGGTTCTGTTAGTAGTATTTCTTATAGTGAATTTTAGTTGAAGCTGTGAGCCTATGTAGATTACCCCTAATGCCCATATCAAGGGAAAGAAAGAAAAGTAAGTATGTTAATTTGCATGTGAAACCAATTTTGAATTACTTAGTAAATTAGTATGGTTTCGAATAAACCTTACTGGTGAGGATTGAGTACAGTGAGTTTGGGTCTAGACCTACTACTCAATAAGGCTATAAGCGCCGTCAAGTTGCAACCTAGGCCCACATCAGCGAAGCAACAATTGACCCCTACAGTATTAAAACCATGCGAAGTGCAGAACGGTGAGTTCTATTGTTGAGATCCCAGATCTGTTGACATCTACCGCATATGGGAGGTTTGTTATGGATAAATATATTGGGAGGAAATTCACAGCGCAAAGATGTTGTTGCGGATCTCAAGTATCAAATCATACGATATCAAAAACATAAATCCTTAATAAGGAAGAAAGTGGTCCTAGATAAGGAAAAGTTTATCATAGTCTGGAATTATCTTCCTATAATCAGGGTGTAATTCGGTATAAAACATAAAGGCTCCCCATGAGGAAGGTATGCAATTCAACACTGAGCTCCTTTATTCCCACATCTCCATTATTTTTCAAACTTAATCATCGGAGCGGCCATTTTCAATGTTGACCTTTTCTTTGGTTTACATTGCTTCGCGATGCCCTAGAGGTTAAACAGTCAGTAACATAAATTTAAGCCTGTCCCCATGGAATCAAACAAAAAGTCACATCGACGATGCGCAAGAGCTTGGCTCCAACAACTTTCTAGTAGCCCTTCGCCACCAGTAGCTCCGACAGCTCCTCTTTCCACATCTGATTCGTCTGACATAGTTGCGATGACAAGCAACCCGATGATCCAGTCGCCCGAAGATCAGTTCCTTCATTGGCGTCAAGACATGGAGAAGAAACAAGAGAAGCAAGGAATATGAGGAAATTGCAGGATGTCTTGAACATTTCTGCGGTGTAAAGCGATCATTTCTTGCCTCATTAGAAAAAACACGATCTTGGCGAAAGGGGCGACAGATAAGCGGTCGAAGCAAGGTTCTACGACCGCTAGCAATAAAGGAAGGAACCCATTCGATCCCACTGGCAGTGTAGATACCTCGGCAGATGACGAGTTGTCCTCAGCAGCTCGCCAAATCTCTCCCTAGCAAAAAGTAGCAGGGCCAAGTCGCGCCAGAGACACTCGCATGTCCCTACATTCAGCAATGCCGATAATGGCACGATACGCGAGCAAGAAGAAAGCGGACGAGGAAAAACCAGCCAACGGTGCAGGAGCGCGTGCATTACCCACGAGCGTAATGCCGCCCATGCCACCAGTATACCCCGCCTTCGGTAAAGGACCTATGCTCTACATACCGCTTGCTTAATGATTCAAAAGTCGATGACATGCTCTCCTCGCCACGGGCGCCAATTCTCATTCTGTTTGCCCCGGTTTATCATACCAACTTTCACTATGTTTGACGACTCTACCAACCCTTACGATCACATGCTCCATTACAATCAAGCGATGACTTTGAATGCCGGCAATGACCTTCTACTATGCAAAGTTTTCCCGGCTAGTTTGCAAGGCCCTGCACTAGTCTGGTTTCCTAAGCTCCTGTGAAGCTCAATACATACTTTTAATGAACTTTGGGGAGCGTTCATCTCTCAGCACCTATGCTCAGTGTGTCAAAAAAGGAATACTAGTTCCTTACAAACTATTTTGAAACATGAAGAAGAGTCCATATGGGACTTCACAAGGGACGTTAGAACAGCGAATCCAGCTATAGTAAATTTTTCTGGCATGGATCTGATCCTTTGAGAACTTGGAGAATCTTTAGATTAAATAGACTCCTTCTACTTCATAACATCACTTAGACCAGAAATAGCAACAATGGAAGAGTTATACAGGCGGGCAGACAGATACTCAATGCTAGAGGACAATATCTAACGACATACAAATGATCATGATCCTGAAACATCAATTTAGAAAGATAAGTAGGAAGGAAAGAGAGGGCCATCCCATCTTGAGAGTCGGACGGAGTGAGCGACCAGACAGTCTCATAAGGAAGGGCCCCACGAATATCTCCTTGAAGGTTGTTTCCCACCGTTCCACGACTGCAAGATTTCAAATATTTTTGTACCCATCCAGACGAATCCTGTTTCGGAGAAATAAATCCTTACGATGTGATTATCACAGGGACCATGGACATGAAACCGACTGGTGTCGGAGTCTGAAGTTTCTAGTAGAAAAGCTTATCAAGGCAGGACACCTCATGGTACCTGGGGAAGTAGATCGGGGTGGGTTGGGGCGACCGCAGTGAAATTAAAGCAAGTCGGCGGCGTGAACGAACCAACCATAGCTGGCTGACCCAGTGACAATATCAATCAAAGCGTTAGCGCAAGGCTGTCAGGCACATGGTTAAGGCCAAGGTGAATGTGATCCACACAGAAAGCAACCAAGGGAAAATTTGAAGTAGATAGATGGCCCCATATCCTTTCAGCAGTTTAATCGAATAGTGTCATTATTTCGCTATGATGCCACAGTACTCACCCTTTGTATTAATGGTTTTGATATTGCACTTAAGGAACTAGTGGATTGACTGATCACGAAGAATTTAGTATAACTTCAACCTTCATCTGAGATGAAGCTTTCTTTTGACATGCTTAATTCAACCGAGTGAATCCTCTCTGGTTTCAACTAAGCAACTACCTTCAAACTAGGAGGTCTTGCACTTCTGTGGCTGAGCCCGATCCTCAACAGGTTTTGTTCTCAATCGTCAAGGACTTAAGGGCACTTACAATGCCCACTAATTAAGGTCGGACTGACTGCCATAGAAGAGCTATCCTTCAACTTCCGATTATTAAGCTATCGACAAACCTTGGGCAAGTTGACCTTTTAATGACCCGGGTTAAGGCGCATGGTGGTGCTATCTGTTGTCCATGTAGGAGCAGAGAGGAAAGATTACAGTCCGACGACTCAGCCAGACGATCAACCCAGGCATAGTAATCATAATATGCCACCTAGATCAAGGCGGAAAAAAAGGACCCACCGGCTGTGGATCCATTTGAAGAAGTAGAGTTAAACGGACCAAAGAAGTTCACCTACGTTAGCTCCCTCCTGTCCAATGAAGAAAGAGTGTAGTTACGACTCAAGCTACTATGCAACATAGATGTATTCACCTGGAGACACTTTGATGTGGTTGGGATAAATCCGATGGTGGCTTCTCACAAACTAAATGTACTCCCCACTGCCAAGCAAATAAGGTAAAGGTGAGGTGATTCCATCCGGATCGACATCAGATCATTCAGATGGAAGTAGACAATCTCCTAGAAGCAGGTTTTATAAGGGAGGTCAAGTACCCAGAATGGCTGGCTAATGTGGTGGTGGTACCGAAGAAGGGTGGAAGTGGCATGTATGTGTAGACTACATTGACCTCAATGAAGCATGTCTTAAGGATAGCTTCCCCTTGCCGTGTATAGATCAAATTGTGGATGCAATAGCCGGGCATGGTATTCTATCATTTCTGGACGTCTTCTCTGGATACCATCAGATTCTTATGCATCCATCTAACGTGGATAAAACAACCTTTATTACACCACACAGATTGTACTACTACAACATAATGTCGTTTGGTCTGAAAAACACAAGGGTAACTTATCAAAGGATGGTGACCAATATATTCTGACCACTAATAGGTAAATCCGTGGAGGTTTATATTGATGATATGCTCATAAAATCCAAAGAACGCCATGATCACACAAGGCATCTACAAGAAACCTTCGAGCTATTACGAAGACACAGCATGAAACTTAACCCTTTAAAGTGCGTGTTCGATGTCATTTCGAGAGCGGAGTTCATGGGCTTTATGGTAACGTAAAGGGGGATATAGGCTAATCTCATCAAATCAAGGCCATAATGGACTCTCAGACTTCCATCTCCAAAAA